>VWYP01010612.1:0-75671 GCA_013400435.1 Pycnonotus jocosus
GGCTGGAAGTGGGGGAGTGCTGAGCATGGGTGCAGGGTACATCTCTGCACATCCAGCACCCCTGCCCATGCCACTGAGTGGGGAGCCATGGCTGCAGCTAAAGCACTTCCAGAGAAAATTCTGTGTGCTCTTCCTCCTCCACATCTGTGCCATGAGTGGGGAGCGAGATGCAGGTGTCTGGATTACTCCAGCCACGGGGCATGGCAGTGCTCATGGGGTAGACAGCATGTGGGGTTTGGGGTGCAGCCCTCCTCCTCTAGCCTTGGGCATTATTGTGGCACTTTGTGTTTGCTGTCGTATGCCTGAGTTAATAAACCATCTTTATCTGAAAATAAACACCTGCAGGTAGTCCTTTCTAGGCTGCTCAGGTCACGTTCCTCTGCAAGGTGTTGTTGGTAATTTAGTATTGTCAGAGGCATTAGTCATTGCCATAGTAGCTTAATAATGCACGGTAGGAGCCAGCTGGTAATTAACAAATTAGAGATATCATCTACATTTTCCTCAAATATTTCAGATGTAGCAAAAATAATTAAAAGGAGAGTGCTTCGGGTGTTTAAAGCTGTTACGTATATTTAAAATATCTCACCATGTTAGGAAATTCGTCATTGTTTTAAAGGTCAGCTAGGCCTCATCTTGCTGCTGTCCCAGACTTCTGTAATTCACACTGAAGATTTGTGAAGCAGGGGAAGGGCCAGACTCCTGTCTTTTTCTTTAACATTTTAATTCTGCATAATTTAGCAAGTTCATGCCGATGCCTGACTTCTGTGCCTATCTTTAGGAGTGGCATGGCTTTGTGGGTCTCAGCTGCTCTCTTTTGCACTTCCTTTCATATTAGAAGTGTCTTGAGTTGGAGGGTTATGTTTATGTTTGTGTGATGGAAAGATGAGATTGGCTTGTAATTGAAGCTAAAGAGAGAAAAAGTTAACACAAATTGTATGAAACTGCAACTCTGGGACAGACACCACAGTATGAATGAAGGTGATGATGGGTTTCATTATGTAGTGTAACTGAAATATGCTGGTATGCACAAGCTTGCTTTAACTCACTTGGCATCTCCATATTTTATCACCAGATGGTGACCAGCAGTTTCAAACCGAGATGCTCTCAATTACGTATATGTGATGATTGAGCAATAGTATATACTTTGATACATCTCCCATCCATGCTGCTTCAGCCCAGTACTCCTTGATCCTCCTGCAGCCTGGCTCTGAGTATGGCAAGCCTTTGACTCTGCTTTTTCTCCGGGGCAGGATCTGATCTGGGCACTCTGAGGCAGACGAAGCAGGGAACAGAGCACGCGGTCGGAGGAGCATCATTGCTACGGGTAGGGTGTGGTGTTATCTGTCTTTGTGGGGAGTGCTTGGGTACTGGCTTGGAGAAATACAATTTATATCTGAAAACATTCTTCCTGGAGATAAAAAAAAAAAAAGCTTTGGAAAATGTGGCTGGGTGCTCTGTGGTACACAGTGCAGAGTTTTTGTCAGTCAGTTCAAGCTTTGAACTCACGGTACAGATGTGAGCAGCTGTACAATGTAATGAAAAGCAGAGACGAATCTGCCCTGTAGTACCTTTGCTCTTTGCTACATTTAGTCATCTCCACATTGATGGAAGAGCACTGGGGATTTCAAAGCATGTGTTCCTGAAGCTAACAAAAGAAAAGGAATTCCATATGCAATTTCTGTTAAGATTTTTAGCCTCTTAGAGTCGAGCTGAGGTGTTTTGAATGCTTCCTAATACCTTTTGGTACTAAAGCACAAAGCGTAGAGATACAAAAAGGCTGCTTAAGTTACTCACACAGCACTGTTAACAGTGTAGGCTTGTTCTGTGCACCCTGAATCCTCTTCTGTTGTTCTAGGTGGCTTTTGCTTGGGGTCTTTCTGGTAGCTTTGTACTGACTTGCCTCAGCAGAAAACTTTCCCGGTTGTACTGTATAACAGTAGAGCATGAAAATGCAGATGACACTGAGTCCCAGAGCATGCAGACACGGGAAGAGAGTGATGCTGGTGGCTGCACCCGGGCTGGGTGAGTGCTGACACCTCAAAGGGCAGGCAGAAACACAGCAACATGCCAGCCCTTACCTGCGATCCCACAGCGTGCTGAGAACCGGCCTCACATGGCCCTCCCCGGTGCCAGCAGCACAGCAGGCACCTTTTGCACATTTCCTGCTCCTTCCACTGTGCACACCGAGGAGCCTGTTGAGTGCAGCACTTTCTTGGTTTTGTTGGTATTCCTGGATTTCCCTCAGTGCAGCGCAAGGGCCAGGCTGTAGGGGTGGTCCTGCCTGGTTCTGTCCCAGGCTGTGGGGTGGCAGCTTGGCACACACAGGCCTGGCAGAGCTCCTGGCATCCGAAGCCCAGACATGGCTGGGCAGTCTCACCTACACATCTCCTGTAACGCTATCATAGCATTTCCTAGTGCAGGAGCTGTTCCTGCAGGCAGGGCCTTGCAGTTCATCCAGGGATTACAAGGCACATCAAATTTTACTACAGTTTTCATCTCCCTGAAGTCCTTCATATACACAAACAATTTCACAGACTTCATAATGATTACGGCCTGTTAAACTGCTGTATAAATATTGGCACTACATTTTTTGAATTATTTTTTACCCTTTGTGTTAATTCAGTTCATGACCTTCACACTTCAGGTTTTAAAATGCCACTGCATTCCATAGAAGACTAGATTGCTGTTGAGGGGAATGAAAATAACTACCATAGCAAGGAGAAAAAAAGTTTTATTTCTTCAATCTGATACAGTTCATGTAATCATGGAAGGTAGGTGATGTCTTTAATACCTGTCACTCCTTTGTACTGATGCTTTCAAAATATTTGGACACAAGTCATGAAGCTTTCCGTTCACTTGGGAATGAAGAAAGACACTCAGTCTGAATGTCCTTAGTTGCTGCTTTTTTTCCCATTACATTTTAGGTTAGTATTTCTGCAAAAAGGCTATCCAGAAATCCCAGAGCAATTTAAGCCTCTAAGATTTCTCCATTCTGTAGTTTATTTTGACAAAATAATAGCCAGATAGCTCTGTATTAATGGATTATTGTGATACTTGGATATTGCATTCAAAACACTGCATTTTAGTACAATTGCTCAAAACCAAACATTATATAGGTAAAATATATTATTTGCTGCATTCCTTTTATTCTGAACAAATTTATAACATCTAGTGGTATCATTTTCTGGAAAAAAGGCCCCTTACTTTTGACACATTTTGTTCTGTTCTCTTTTTCTCCACTGTTTAAATTAGAATTAGGCTGTCCTCTTTGGGGTTTTTTTGTTTGTTTGTTTTGATTTTTTTGTTTTTTGTTTTTGTTTTGGGGTGGGGGGGTTTTGTTTGGTTTTGGTTTTTTGTTGTTGTTGTTCTTTCTTCTTTTTTTGTTTAATATTTGGGAAGCAGTAAGCTAACCTGTGTGTTGTGTGTTCAGTCTGGATGAGTGACTAATTCCACAAAGACTGTTGCTCACTGGCTGATCACTGTACTTGCAATTTACTTTTACTGTCAAAAATGCCGAAGCCCTGTAGCATTTTGGTTTGAAACACAGATGGCTAAGCTGAAAACCCTTTTTTTTTCTAGTTTTTGGGACTGGTAAGTGAGATTCAGGAGTCCCCAGCAGGGTTGGAAGTAGTTCTGGAGAAGCTGTGAGGAATTTTGGTTGAATTTGGGAGTGATCTGCTGTTGAGTAGTTCAATGCTCTACTTATTCCATGCTTACAGGAAGTATTTCCTTTTATTTGTGACAGCAAAGAAAAATTTCATTCCCAGCCGCTGCCTCAATGTCTTCCCTCACTAAAACAAAACAACAGGTGCCTAGATATTGAAGTGTCATATCTGACATATTTTGCAGTTGTTTTCTGCTTCTTGGTAATGCTGGGATACAAACTTGAGGCCATCCCAGCTGCTCTGGCCACCTCTCTGCTCACTGAAATAGAGACTGCCTGGTTTAATCATTACTATTTGCTGAGGCTGCTTTTACATGTGCGTTTACTCTGTTTAGAGGATCCCAAACTCTGCATGTCTCGCATGTCTGTGTTGGCATCTTGCAGTGAGAGTCTCCCTGCCCATGGGAACCCAGGCTTCTGTATGTATGTTTTTAAGCAAATGGTTGTGGTGATACATGCAGGCTTATCTGCTCAGCCTTCTTGTCTAAATGGAGCCTTCCTTGATGAATTGACAGGATGAAAAATTCAGTCCATCCTGTTTAGAATTACATGTGTTTGTTCAGTCCTTTGTTAAAGCCGGCGCTGTTATTCATGCATGACTTTTGCTTCCATGTAAGTTTTATTGTACTTTGATCTCCTGTAGCACCCAACAAACTTTTTAAAACCACTTAGCCAGAAACCATTTTTTCACTGCAATTATAAAAGAACATGCAATGAATCACAAATGTGAATATTACCCAACAAGATATTCCTAGAAACAGGAGAGCACTTACTTGCAATACAATACATTAATCATTTATAAGGAGTCAGTTATTAAAATAATTTCTTTTTAATAACTCTGGATGTGAGGAAGTAAAAAGCCTGTTCACTGAGTATGTTTGTAGGCTTTTGAAACTTTCTTAAGTTTCCATCCTCACATTCTTGTCACAGATTTGAAAAGCAAAAGCTCAAATATAGTAGTTTGGATGACTCCAGGTTAAGGTAGCTTTTAGACTGTGAGTATATATGTATGCATGTGTGTATACAGACATGCATATATATGTGTACAGATAAATTGAAGAAACTTCTGTCTTTAAGAGAAGTCCACAGTATGCTTGTTCCTTCTTTATTTCTACAGAACTGCTGACAATCAAAGACTTTTTCGACTGAGAGACTTTCACAGTCAGGATCTGTGGTCATTGTAAGCAGATCTCAAATGAGTGGAAGTCTGATAAATCTAGCTGAGCTGTCATTTCTTCAGAGGGGTTTATCTTGGGGTTGGCTTCAGAAATGCAAGGAAAGGAAAAGGGGAGAAAGGAGAAGAAAGGAGAGGAAAGGAGAAAGGAGAGAAAGGAGAGGAAAGGAAAGGGAAAGAGAAAAGAAAGGAGAAAGGAAAGCCTCAAGAAATTTTGTTTTGAATTGTCTGTGTGAAGATGTAGTGTCCCCACTCCCCATTCAGACACAGGACACGTGTCAGCAGACAGCAGCATAAGCTCCCCTCTGTCCCTTCCCCAAGCTGGTGGGATGTCCTCCAGTGCCAGTCAGGAGCTGCAGAGGTCACTTAGCACCACACTGTGCCCAGTGGTGATGCACAGCATTTTAGCAACTGCTGAAGTTGAAACCAGCTCAGAGCTGCCTTGTACCTGCACAGCTCAGGGAGGAAGTAGAGAAATTGGGGTTTGTCAGTCATGGCCCATGGACACATTCCTGAGATGGTCCACATTTGTGAATCCAGTAGAGTGGGAGACCTTTCCAGCATAGGGTCTGGTCTGACTCCTGCTTTTGGAGCAGAAATGTTATCATTAAGAATTCTGTCACCACTGGGCAGAGATGCAGAGCACTCTTCCCTGGGCATTTCTGCCTCTCCTCCCCTGCTTTGGAGGGGAAACAGAGCAAAGGAGAGGACCAGCTGCAGACTGTAATTGTTTGGAAGCAGCTTTCACTTCCATTAGTAGAATGAAGGTACAGTCTGGGTCATTTAATTTCCCATGTTGATGTAGGCCACGAATCAGATGTGTTGGGGAATTATTCACCATGTCTGATAATTCAGCTTTTAAATAAAGAGCAGGACTTTCCAAACATTGCAGAACGTGGCAAAAGCAGCAGGAGAGAACAAATTAAACACTTCTAAATTGTCTTCTTATTTAAGTGCAAAAGTTTAGGCAAAAGAAACTGCCATTTTTCTAGAAAGTAAACTCTGTGCAACAAGTAAGTTGGTTCCAACCTAAATCCATTCTACTTATCATGCTAGAAGATGCAGCAGTTGTGATTCCTGTAGCAGTACTTAAAATGACAAGCTTATTTAAATGAGTTTGTCTAGTGAAACTTGGCTAAAACTATCACATCAGTGGGATGATACCATGAGAGCTTTACAATTTAAACCAAATTTCTTTTGGCTGTGATGCCATCCTTAGCCCCACTGTGGTGAATACCTCACGTGGCTCATGCTCTATGCTTTCAGATCATTCTGTAGTGATTCTTCTGTTTCTCCATTTTCATGACCCCTCTGTGAGCCAAAGTGCTGTAGGTATGTGCCATTCACAGACCCTCTGCTTGAGAAGTGATGAGAGAAAGGCATTCCCTCTTCTTTCTGCCTGGACAGCTGCATTCTTAAATAAACTAGATGATGTGGCTGTGCGGCAGGAAGGGGAGATGGTCTTTGACAAAGACCAAATTGAAGGTGTTCCAAGACAGCTTTTGGTTTATCTTTCCTCATGGGATCAAATCCCAAAAGAGATCAGACTGTCTGAGTGTTAGGAAAGGACCACCCCCCCTTCTTCTGACAGCTACTGCCCTCTGCCCTAATGGCTTTTTAGAAAGCATATCCATTCATTCATAAATGCATTCCTTTTTCACCAGTAAATAACCCTGTTCATGCTCTAGAAGTATTGCTGGTAGGAGACAGTGTATTACATACATAAACTTTTCTTGGCTTTAAATGCAGTATTACCCTTTGTGTCTTTTTTCAGAGATGTTGAGCATCTCTAACTCTGAAGGCCATGGAAAGTCTACATGGCAGTCACATATTACTCTTTTTACCAGGTATCTCGTGTTCTATTTTCAATGCTCACAATTCAACTGGTTACTGAAGGCAAATTCTTTATCTTCTGTCTCCTATTTATCAAATCTTGTAGTTGTAATTTATCCTGTCATATGCATGATCCAGAACAATAGTACTTTTGACCCTATAAAAAAATTGATGGGTAGAATGGCTTAAAAAATAATCTTCACTGGAAATCTTATTAGAAGTAAAATTCAACTAGTTATTACGAAATTGACAGTCTGATTCATTCACCTGTCCGGAGCAGAATGGAAGGTCAACTAAAATTTGAACCCTCGGTAAGGAAGTGTCACTTCATATTAGTGTAACAGGCACTCCAAAGAAAGAATCACACATTACTGAAGGTAAGAGGTGCAAAGACCCACTTACAGACATTACAGCGACATCCTGTACAAGTATGGTTATTGAGTAGAACATTGGTATTATCATCTCTCAAATGACAGCTTCATCTGACTGTAATTCATCATGAAGTAGAGTTTCCAGTGTGTCAGGAGTTCTCTTGACCTGATGCAAGAACTTTACAGCTCAACTTTATGACCTTAGGAAATTAAATAGTTTATCACAATCCTAAATCTAGTCTTTCCCAGCCTGAAGATGCTCAAATTCCTGAGAACTGTTACCAGTACATTTAGAAATTAGCTCCTAGGTGGAATCTTCTGTGTCCTACGTGTGTCACTGCAGAAACATTTTAGGTTTGTCCAGTGAACTAGGAAAGAAGACTTCAATGCCAAGTGCTCTTTGTAGTCACATGGATAGATCTGAGGTACGGTCCTGACCACATCGTCATCACATGGCTATGGAAATACTCATTCACTGCCTCAGAAGAAGGAACTGTTTTGTTCCTCTTTACCCAGAGTTTGGTTTGTATGAAGCCTGCTCGAGTTTTCCTTACAGCATGCTGATAGGATTGCCTGTTGCTTGTCCAGGGATCCTATTCCTTTCAGCTAATCTGAACATGCATCTCAGGTTTCTTTTCAATCTGCTGAAATAGGACTGTGATAATTTTATCTCGACAGCCTGTACGGCTCCACTCGTATTCAAGCGTCAGTCTGACTGGCTGTGGGTTTCAGGCACATGACCTTGGGAGAGGTACAGACTATTCATGTTGTGAAAGCCTTCTTTATCAGGGCGATGTGCGTGTGCATGTGTCTGGTATAGCTTTGTAATGCTGTGGCAGACACAAGATACTGTCTTGCGATGTCTCTCACTGGCCACACTGGCCACAAAACAGTTTTACTGGGCTTGTCCAGGTTCAGCTGGCAGCTCTGCCTGCTCTCTGCTTCCCTCCTGGTTTTGTTTCACTGCCTGTTTTCAGCTCAGTGGAGGGTAGTTGATAGTGTAGTCTGTGATAAATAAAATATGTAAATTCCTGACTATGTAATAAATTGGTAGCACCACCAATTAGGAAAGTTGCCCAGCAGTTCCCATTGTAGTACCTTACAATTTTTCAGAGTATTTCTAAAACTTTTAATGTCTGAACTGAAATTTTTCTAGCCAGCTGTTTTCCTCAGCCTGAATGTTTTTTGAATATTTCAGCAAAAGTGATTCAGTAAGACTGGAAACAAGACTGGCATAAAAATAAGTTGGGTTTCTTAAAATCTAAAGAAAACCTTGGGTTATTTTCTTTGGTGTGCTTTAGTGTTCTTTTACACTGGAACAAGGATGTAAACTTCAGTAGAACACGTGACCTTTGCATGGGTAGTACTTCTCTTATTTGTCCCTGTGGAAATCTGCCTGTTTGGCCTCTACAGTAGCCCTCAAGGGAAAATAAATCCAGAGCAGCTTATCCGTGTTTAGAACCGGCTGCAGATGAAGATCCTTGATGGAACCAGTCTCTCTATAGGTGCTGGGGAGTCTCCAAGTGTGCTCCTGGCACCCAAGTTGTTCCTTGGTCCTTCAGCAGTTGTCAAGGTTTCTGCTGTATTTGTCTTCACGTGGATTTGGGTGCAGAGGTGTGTACTGAGAAGTCAAATGCTGTACCCATAGATCTTGCACACACTGAGGGCAAAGCTGCAGCTTTACAGGCAGCCTGAACTTTGACATCTCCAGTCTCTTAAACACTGAGGCTTCTAAAGAAAACAAGCACATGGCATTCTTGTTCCTGAATTCCTCAGGAATAATTCTGCATATAGTGTGGCATTGTCCTTGTTTTGTGGAGTAAAGGTGACAGAATCTCCAGTTTCTTTGTAGTAATTACACTGCTTAGCATTCAAAACAACCTTGATCAAGGATCCTGGAGCACACTGGGCTTTCCCATCTTTCTCACATGAAGTGTGCGTGGCATCTACGCTTCTGGCAGCATTCTGGTAGGACAGGCGGCGGGTGGGGGAGGAACTCTGCTTGTTCTTGGACAGCGCACTGTCTCAGGGGAAAGAAAGTGGCTTACGTTCTAAGTTCATTTCCATTTTAGTTTATGAAGCACCACTTTTCTAAACTCCTGGGTTTTAGCATACTTCCAGCCCTTAGCTGAACAGATGTCAGAAAAAGACAAACAGAAGGAAGATAAATATGTGAACATTTCATAACTTTTGTTATGGCACATTGGCCTGTACTGAGTAGAAAATAATCCTGCTGTCACTAGTGTGTTTGATGTTAGGATTACACCTCTGTTCAGCTCTGCATTCTGTGTTGTTGCTGTTCTCTTTTAGCAATTTCCCTTTTCTTCAGAAAGAGCCTTTTGATTCAATGTCTGTTTTATTCAGTGTGGTCAGATGAATGTTATTTCCTACTTAGTAAATGCCCCATGCTTACTGTATTTTATCCACATGAGTAAGTTTGCTTGAGATCAGTGTGAGTGTTGCATGGTGGGGTTAGCTAAGAGTTAATATGTTTTACCAAGCTGCATAATACTTCTGGATACATTTCTCTATTGATCCCTCCAATCCTCTTAGGTCTGCCTAAATAAGTTCTTTATGATGGAAAATAACTTTGCAATTTATAAAGCTGTGAGATCACTTTCCTCTCAAAAGATCATCTTTATATAGTCCTTCTTGCTTTCAGACTCACTGCTCTTGCTCCAGTTTCCTCTCTGGTAGTAATGGTTTAAGGATAAATAATAGGCAAAATTTGCAGGAAATTATGTGTTTTACAAACTCAACTTGGACCTGATGAAAACATGAACAAAATTCTGGTTAGTGGGAGTCATAGCATCTTAACGAGATGCATAAATCAACAGGTCCTTCCCCCAGTTATCTGTAATAACAAGGCTTTGGGATGCTTTTCTGGTCTGCTTCATAAGATTTTCTGTATTTGCTTGTCGTGCATTTCACTTCACTGGACCCCATGTTTTTTGACTGCTTGATGAAAAATGTCCTGGCCAAGGCATAAAGAGCATGGACAGGGTATGAGTATATTGCAGTGACTCCACTCTACAAACAGTTTCCAAAGTTATAAGATAATTCATCAACTGGACAACTAAAAATACCATAGTTGAGTGGTTCATTAAAGAGCCTTTTATTAATGTGAGGCAGATTTTCCCACTACAGAGGAATACATGTTTGGAAACAAGTAAAAAGAAGACATCCTACATTCCAGCAATTTATTGCAGACAGAGGTTTCCTTCCTAATGTCTTCAGGGAAACCATCAGCTTTACATACTCTCATTTGTGTCATGACCCACAGGCCTTGGTATAGCAATGTATTAAGGGTTTCAGAAGGCTATGCTGAACTCAGTCATTATTTCAATTTAAATCCTACCTGAATAAATAGATTACCAGCTGCTTAGACAAAAATACTTCAATTAAGACAGGAGAGTAACTGGTAAATTCCATGGATAAACATATTTCCCACACAGTAATGCAGGAAAATGGTTAACTTCTTGTTACAAAGACGAAAAGTGCTGAACAGCATGAGCTGATGTGCAGATACGAGCAACTGTGAGTTTATATTGCTGTTTCAACTGGTTTCATGTGTACAGAAATAACTTCTGTGCAGGCCAGGCTGGGTGCCAGAGTCGTCATCTCTGCTTGTATGGTGCTGAGGTTGCCAGCACGTACCCTAAAACTGATATAGCTGTTGGCTTAACGGAGAGTCAGAATGTTCGCTTTGATATCTGAAATACAATGCAGTGTATAGGTGGCTCCTTTACAAAAGGAGCAGCAGAGATACAAATCTTCATGTCTGTGAGGAGAAGCAGCAGCTGGGTGTTTGCTGAAGGCCAGAGAGGGGAGTGGGAGAGGAGAGCACAAACAGGATTTTTCTGTTGGTGTCCTGCTGCTGCCCAGGTGCTCTGACCAGAGCCTCACCACAGCAATTTGTTGGGGCCAGTCCAGAGGAGAGCCACAAAGTTGATGAGGGGACTGCAACACCTCCCATGTGAAGACAGGCTGACAAATTTGGAACTGTTCAGCCCAGGAAAGAGACGGTTGCATGGAAATCTCACCACAGCCTTCCAGTACCTGAAGGGGGCCTACTGGGAAGCTGGGGAGGGACTCTTCATCAGGAACTCTAGTGACAGGACAAGGACTAATAGGTACAAATTGAAAGAGGGGAAATTTAGGTTAGATATATGGAAGATATACATAGATGGTGAAGCACTGGAACAGGTTGTCCAGAGGGGCTGTGAATCCCATCCCTGGAAATGTTCAAGGCCAGGTTGGATGGGGCTCTGAGCTACCTGGTGTAGCAGGTGTCCCTGCCTATGGCAGGGGAGTTGGAACTAGATGGTCTTAAATGCCCTTTCCAACTCAAACCATTCTATGATTCGATGGTTTTGTTAGCAAACAGGTTTCTGTCTACAAATGGGTTCAGGGAAGAAGGCTTAAAAAAAAGAAAAAAAGTCTTAGGTCCGAAAAGATTTAAAATCTTGGCAGTGCAACTACAAGTAAAACTCTGTGACAGTTACTCTCCAATCATATTAATCAAGTGGCCTTTAAACAACAAAACTATTCAGATTATCAACTGGGAAGTGGTTGGGATGTCAGCTCAAGCAGACTCACTCTACTGTCAGTAAACATAACTTTGGAGATGAAACTTTGCCTCTGGCTGCATGATAAAGGAACTAAAACTCCCACTCTCTGATAAAGTATATAGTTCTCAGGATACGTGATACCATGAGATACGCTTCTCATCCCAGGAATTTGCACCTTACACAGCAGAAAAGAAAAAAACAATATAGGCCCTGCGTGAAGAAATGAGGTACAGCTCATTCATAAAAAGTGCCATGGCATATTCATCAGTTAATAGGTAGCACAGCATATACCAAAACTACTTTGAAAAACACTGCATTGTTTGAGGTTTTTCTTTCTAGCTAAAAGGTACTTTCATTTCTTCTACACTCAGGAGCAGAAGCTAGTATTTTTAGAGCATCTTTGTTTTCATACTCTCCTAGGATGTGTCTTACCTTATTATCACCTCTTTTCATTTGATAACCTCTGTTTGGAATTAAGGATAGTCGAATGTAAAATAGTGATTCTTAGAGAAGCTATTAAAACTGAAGTTTACCTTTTAAGAGGCAAAGCAGCCTACATGAGTTCTGTTTATGCCTTGCTTTGGCTTGCCAAACAGTTTTGTTTGTATATATCCCAGAGCATGGCAATTTCTTGGGCAGGGGCGATTTCTGTCTTTTTTTCTTGCTCCAAATATATGGTCAGTGCTGGAGAAGAAGGCCAGAGTTTGCCCTAATTGGGTCAGATTCTGGCTTCTAAGAACACTTTAATTTTCAGCTCATTAAAAAAAAAATAGCCCAGAAACAGTGAGTATAAAGGTTATAATCTCTGTAGAAGTAGCTTTAGGTCTGAGCAACATGTCAGGATTCTCACTTATGGCTATGGAGGGTATGTATTAAAGACTACAAGGAAAACTGCAATTCTTTCAGATAAATCAGCTAGTCTGATTACCATTGTTATTAATACTTTAGGGGGAAAAAGCTGATTTGGAAATGAGCTTTTTGAAGCAACATGTCATTTTTACATCATTTTGGAAAGAGTTCTGGCATCTAGGTTCATATATCTAGCTGAAGAAGCGCAGACCTCAGCATACTAAATAACTCAGTGACTGACACTCTATTCTAGTAAACACACCAGAGGTTTGCCTCTGGCACCAGGACAATCTGGGATGGCACAGCACGCGTTCATACCACTGAACTCAGTCTCTAGGCTGGGTTGCCCCAAGCAAACAGCCTGCTGGAAATGTCTTTGTACTCCACAAATTCCCAAACTCTGCGCAGGAGCCCTCTGGAGGAAGGAGGGCTTTTAGACCCAAAACCATGCCAGAGATGCTGTGGTGTCATAGCAGTGCAGGCAGTAGCTCCAGCTCTCAGGAACATGTCCTTGCCCAGTGTCACTTACTGATATGGACATATTCTTATCACGGAGATAGGACCAAATAAAGAAGCCATGGTTTGGTTGCTGTCACTCTCTGTTGTGTTGCAAAACATGGTTCTGAACCCTGTTGAATGCTGTAATAGGTTATTGAATAACTCTGGGCAGCCTGCCCCCATAACAGCTCCAGAGTTAAGTTGGAACAAACCTGCTCTGGGAAAAGCCAGAGCCCAGCTTGACTGCTTCACTTCTGCTGGGCAGGATTTTGCTGTCAGCAGGGTTTTTCAAGACACATTATACATTTGTTTTCAAAAGCCATGAAAATATTTGTGGAGAAATCTTGATATTGGATACAAAAAAGTTTGTCTCCTGGGCCCAGCACTGTACTCAGTGTGCTGCAGTAAATCACTGAAGCCCTAATTTCTGGCATTAATTTTTTTTCCCCAAATTCCTCTATATCTGGCATTCAGTGTTCTCTGTTTACAAAGAAGTATTTTTATTGGTACCTTTTATTGGTATGTCTATGTCCATAACATGGTGATATTACTGTGGATTGGGTAACAGCATGTAGCTCTGTAGTCCTGGAGTTGCCAGATATTACTGATGCATGTGTGCAAATAGCTGAACAATCTAAATGGGAAAGATTGTGTTTTGGAAGGAGACTGAGCTTCCTGGGCTTGTCAGCCTCGGTTCCAGTAGATCCAAATTGCATCAGGATGTGCTTGTGTGTGGATGTGAGAGAAATCACAGTCAGGATGTGAACTGAAGGACCAGCACTGCACAGCTTTCATTCCTATTCAGAGTGGTTTTCCTGAGTCATGGCTGTGGAGGAAACATTTGTTCATATGCATGATATTAAGCAGACAATTTGTTCCACACAGACTGTTAAAATTAACTGCCCAAAGTTTGTATCCATTTCTAACTGTGATGTGAATATCTGAATATCTGTTTTCTGGTCTCACAAATTGTTGTTTTCAAATACCATAATAATGGACCTTGTGGAAAAGCTTATGTGTAGTAGAACTGCCAATCCTGTTTGCACCTGTTTCACTGATGATCACAGGGATGGAGCACCTCTCATATAAAGACAGGCTGAGAGAGTTGGTGTTGTTCAGCCCAGAGAAGACCCCAGGGAGACCTTGGAGCAGCCTTCTGGTACCCAAAGGTGACCTGCAAGGGAGCTGGAGAGAGTGAGACTTTTTACAAGGGCATGTAGCATAGGACAAGGGGGATGGCTTTACATTGAAAGAGTGTAGGTTTAGGTTAGATAGTAGGAAGAAATTATTTACTGTAAGGGGAGTGAGACACTGGAACAGGTTTCTCAGAGAAGCTGTGGATGCCCCATCCCTGGCAGTGTTCAAGGTTAGGTTGGAAGGGGCTGTGAGCAACCTGGTCCAGTGGAAGGTGTCCCTGCCTGTTTGAACTACATGGTCTTTAAGGCCCTTTCCAACACAAACCATTCTATAGTTTCATGTTACCCACAGTATCCAAAGGCCTAAGGAAAGGAAAAATTCACTGCTGCATAGGCCAGCTAAACACTCTGCAGTTTAATCATAACAATAAACATAGTGACATTTTTAAGGAGGTAGATTTATTTCTTTTCTTAGAAATAAATTCTGTGCTGAGTAAGCAGACTACTTCTGTAGTTTCTTTGGCATAAATCAAAAATTTGATTTGACATATATATGAGATTCATGCTTTGGGGTAAAGTTTCTCGTTTAATTTGCAAATATTTTCATTTTCCTTGGACACAAGAATCTTTCTGCTCATCCTCCTTCAGTCTGGTGATGTGGGAGCTTTGTTTCCAGTTCAGTGCTCATAGTTTCATGCTTCTATAGTTAACACACCCATAGTGTGATCAAATAAGTTTTTAGATAATCGTGATTCTGCATGTAGTTTGCCATCATTGGGCTTTTAAAGTCTCAGGCAGAGCAAAACTGTTGCATCCAGCTCAAGACTTGATCCACAGCCTAATATGGATGTAGAATGTCTCTGGCCTCAGCCTCTCTGAGCACGTTCAGAGCCTGCCAGGATCTCACTTTGGACTGTTTGCATGATGAATTCATCCTAAGCAGTAAACAAAATGTCGTTAATGCTCTAAATAGACTGCCCTGTTTCCTGGGTTCTCTGTGGTTCAGCTGTTATTTAGCTTCAACAACACAATTTTTTTCAAATCAGAAAATTAGCATTTCAGCTTTTTGTTGTGTCTGTGCAGGGACATATAGCTGAACTGTGGCAGCATCTGTGAAGCATCTATTTTGCTGAAAAACTAAACTTTGAAGAGCATTTTAGTTCTTCCTTAATGTCGCTATTGTTCCACCATTTACAAATTCCCTGCTTTTAAAATTTACCCCAAGAATGATGTTGTAAATGTAGTAGTATCATGCCAGAAAGAGCTGAGGGGTTCCTGGGTAGGACATCAGTAGTCCTGGGCAAGCAGCTCCGAGTGGCCCTGTTGGAGCAGGGGGTGGGAGGTAGATGACCTCCAGAGGTTCCTCCTAACAGCAGCCACCCTGCAGGTCTGTGGCACAGTTCAGTTCCACAAGATAGCTCCTTTTCCTGTGAGAGCAGCCACCTGAACATGGTTGTTAACCACTTACTTAATTTTTCTGTTGTCTATAGTTGTCAGAAAGAAGAATAAAACTCAAAACCTCTCTCTGGTGGCATTGTCTCCATAGGAAACCTTGGATTTGCATTCTGTGGCCATGGTGTGTGGCCATATGGGTCAGCTTGGGGTGGTGGATCTGGACATTGCACAACAGCCCACGTCAGTGGTTTTAAAAAGTAATAATATCTGTAGGAGAAGTCATGTGGGGTCCTAGGATGTAAACCAGTGTGTTCCAATTTCTACAAAAATATAGCCCAAAAAGAAGAAAAAAGGCCTTCCATCTGGAATGTTATTTCTGGCCCTTGTTTGTTTGTGTTAAATGGAAGGTCTAGAGGGAAGAGACTTGTTTCTCCTTTCTACCCGGTGCCCTTGAATGGGAGGGATTATTCTCTTGCTGAGTTTTGTCTCTGCCAATTACAGCTGGTAATCCGTTCATCAGGTCTCCCCACTTGTGCTCCAGTCTATTGAACCTGAGAGTCATCAAAGAAGTACAGAAGCTGCTNTTGGAGGTCTGAATTACCTTCAGGGAATTGCTGGACTTTCCCAAATAGTAAGAAACTCTTTCATAATTTCATGTGGCTGATCTGTGACCACTGTTAAAGCACTGTTATGTGCTTTAAGAGTTGTAGATGCTTTCCTTGCTATGGAATCAGTGACCACCAAGGGCTATTGGTGTCCTGAGCATTTCATTTGTAATGGCTTTGGAGTCATTATCCAATCTACTTAATTGCTATTAAGGCCAAATACAAGGAAAGCATACACCCAACCACCACCACTACTCAGAGAGTGAGAGTTCAGACTGGAAAAATCTATGTATATTGTTAGGATTAAGATGGAAATTGTGTTGTTTCTGCTGCTATCCCCACCAGATTTATCCAAGTAACTGTTTAGAAGATGGTAATGTAAGGGAGAGGGGAGTGTTGTATGAAACTCCATCTTCTTTAGAAAATATTTAATCAGCTCTTGAAGACTAAATTATTTGGTCTGCATTTGGTTTTCAGGGGTTTTTTTTAATCTTAATGGATCTTAGATAGCTCTAACTAAATCTTAGACTATTTCTCCCATCATCTCATTTTTCCCTGGTGTACCTTTAGCCCCAGACTAGACACCACTGAACAGACAACATTCCTAGCAGATAAATACTTCAGAAAGAGACCTAGTTTACTGTGAAGACTGTGAGACACTCCTGAAAACCTAGCAGAAAAAGGTATTACAAAAGTGTTAAAATATGTTTGTCTGTGTAGTCCTTAAAAGTGACAAAGTACTTCTTGATTTTATCCAACCATTACTAAATTCTTCTGTAGCACTAGGGGAACCCATGGTATTGTAGGTGTTTTTCTTGTGTTCTCACCAATGATCTTTTAAACACATGGGTATGCTTTTACTCTGTTCAGGTAATTAACTCTGCTAGTGAAGAAGTGCTCAAATGCCCTTCCTAAATGCCATCTTTTGTCCTCAGTTTCCTTGAATTAAAAGATATTTATTTAGTACTCTCATTCACTAACCAGTTGGGAATGAAAATAATTTATTTTCTCATTTTCAGCATTAACTGTAAGGATTTTTTTATAGGCTAGGATTTGGGGCTCAAGCACAGCCTTGTTTGTGTATGCTTGAATGGTCTTACAGATTAAATGGACCAGGTCAGTTGAATATTCAGTGTGCAAAGCTAAATTTACCAGTCCCTTAAGTAATATGACATCTTTGAAAAACACAGATAAGGTGTTTTTGTAATTCAGCCTTGTCTCTTGACAGCATACTTTTAAAGGACAAAATAAATAGGCGATTAAGGAGAATAGTTTCTGACCAGTGTTCAGCCTTGGAAAGCTTCTTACTACCTTGCCTCTGAATCAGGAGGGTACCGGGGTTTATCTGCTTGGAGCACACACATGCACCTCCGCCTCCTCATCAATCTGCTGCTCGGTCGGTCGGCTCCCTGGAAGCTGGATGTGTCCTTGTGGGGCTGTGGCACCGGCAGGGCTGCGTGGTGGCCTGGCTGTTCCTCTGTCGTGCTCTGGGATTGGTGTGCCACAGCTCTTACCTTGCCTTGATCCCCTGCTCCCTCCCGCCGTGCACGGAGGGGATCTAGCCGGGATTCCAGAGCGCTTTGCTCCTGGCTGGATCCTGCTCGCTTGGCAGCGGTAAGCCAGGGCAGACCCACAGCTGGCTCCAGCTCTCCTCACCGCCCCGGGCTCTGCAGGCAGGCAGATGCTCCTCGAATCGATGCAGGCAATCAGGAGACCTCGCCTGCAGCATTTCAGCACAAAGAATCCACACTCAGCTGCACTGGCATGCTGGAAAAGGCTTCATACCGCCATCTTGCATGCAAATAAGATTTTACTGATGGCTGGAGACATACCTGGTGTAGGCTAAGGGGCTGGTGCACAGGGCAGTGCCCAGCTCTGGACATTAAAATGCCCTGTGCCTTTTTGGATGAGGCATGTGTCAGATCACCTACCAACTCCCATGCCAGGTGTGTGTGGAGAGCAGGTTGGGCATGGTGTGGAGCGAGGGGAGCCGTGCCTGTGTTAGATGCTGGGCACTGGCAAAGGGTGTGCCTGTGGTGGGGAACTGGATGTGCTTTCTGCATCTGCTAATATAACAAGCATAGCAAGAGTTATCTGTTGAGTTGAGAGGGGCAGTGTTTTCCATAGGTGGCCAGTACCCACAGCAGTCATTTTTTGAACTTTCTGTACAGATTGCCAAGGACTGACAGAAAATAAATTGAAGGGAAGGATGAGTTATAGCACAAACCGGTGAAACACTGTTTCAAGTAACTGTTTGAAGGCTTGTTTTAGCATCTTGAAAGGAAGCAGGAATTCACGTGTTTTATTTTTAGCTTGCAAGGGAAGAGTTATTTAATGTTCCTTTATATCTCATCTCTGAAAATGTTCTCATTGAGGCAGGATCTGAAGTCCTGGAGCTGGTTAACCCAAGACTTGCCTGCCTGTGGAAATTTATTTTTACAAAGGGGAATTGCTGAAATTGTTTTTCCCTTATAAAATTTTAAGTAAAGCTGAGTCCAAACTCCAAAACCAGTAGAGTGTTGAAATACTTCCTGCTGCTGGCAGTGATTTGTGATTCACAGTATATAGTCGGGTGTGTTTTGCTTTCAGGATCTATAAGCATTTTCAGATTTTTTTTGTGGAGTTGCTTTTGTTGCCGTTTGCTTTGATTTTGGCTCCCGTTAGATTATGGGAGTTCCAGTTTTTCTAAAGGAATATTTTTATCTGAGATTTTAATAGTATTGCTGTGACTGGGCCTTAAATCTCTAAGCAGAGATGGGATGAGCTATTCACAGCTAGTGCTGAAAAGAACCTCTCTTGTGTTTCCCTCTCCCCTCCTCCCAGGTCTCTGAACATCAGTACCATGGCTCATGCTTTAGGTTCCTGAGAATCAATGAAATATTTATGATACTTGATTTTCCAGCAGCTGGGTAATGAATGGGCTTGCAAGATGTTGCTGGTCAATACTTGCCCCTCTTGTCCAGTACTCCTGGGTCAACAAACATGCATTTTAACCTCCTTGTGAGACTGGTCTTATTTTCCTTCATTTTCTTTCCTGTGAGGCAGCAGAACAGTGTCAGCAGCAATGAAATGAGAGCTATCATTTCCTCAAATGGGTAAGACAATCTGCAAAGCATGTATTAAAAATAAAACAGGAAGTCAGTGATTATCAATTTTTAGCAAACACATTTCTGCTGATCTTCAGACTGATGCCTAATGGTAACAAAAGGAGAAGCTCTGCATCTGGGCAATGTAATTTGTAGTTATTTGTAGTATCTTTTCCCCTCATTAGACATGGATGGTTTTTATTTTAAGTTCCAAGACCTGTAGGATTAATAACAGAGGCCTAATGTTGTTGCTTGTAAACAGTGTGTGTTGAACCACGTGTCTGGGATAAATAGGTATCGGGTTAAAAAAAAAAAAGGGAGAGTCCTTTTTTTTAAGCATTTACAGTTTTCTGAAGTAAAAGGCAGCATATGGCACCCCTAGCAAGGAAGAAGTCCCTCTTTTCAGAGACTCCCCCAGCTCAAGTGATTGCTTCCCACCCTGATAAAGGAGTATTACTGGCATCCATGTGCGTGTGGGTGACGGGAAATGAGGCTTCCTCCAGACCTGGCCACCTGCTTTTGGAGCAGAGATGGTGGTGGGAGGGGAATCCACCTGCCAGCAGGCCGTGAGTCTTGACTGATGTCTGTTCTCACTGCCGGAGAGGAGCCAATGCTCTGCTGCACGGGCGGCTTCTCCTTACTGCATCTCCTTTCCCCTTAAAAAGAGTCAGGAGTGTTCATTTGGACCCCGCTGCAGAGGAGAGGGAACAACCTGCACACCTGCCAGGAAAGGGAATCCTACACAACTGCTCCTGCTCAGAAAAGACTGGGAGCTGGGCCAAGTATTTCATACGTGGGTGATTAAAATTAGACTCCTGCATCCATATGTACATTCTCATTTTGAAAACACTGCCTGGCTTACTTTTCTCTGCTGTCTTTTATGTATTCCTCTAATGGGAGAATGCTTCCACCTTTCCTGTGGCTTTGACAGTGGCCCTTGCACTCACTGAAAGTACATTTATCTTTTCTGTCTGTAATCATACCTGATCACAGGCACAGGAACACAGCTCTGTCGTTCCATTTTCCACTAATACTCCCTTGACAAGTAGCTTCTTGAAAGGGAAAAAAAGTGATAATCTCTCCTTTGGAAAAACAGCCAAGTTTTGCAGTGGACTTGGCTTTCTGCCTGTCTTCCCGTGCTGCTTCAGCCTGAGCAAACTGAGACCTTCCTGCAACCCACACTGGCTGATCCAGAGAAATCCAGGTCTTGCTGGAAAGGCATCCTGAGGAGGAAGGGGAGAAGGTAGGCAGACTGGCACAGCATTCAGCTGTGATGTGCTTGTCTGCAGCGTGCTCTGTTCACAAGCACCAAAACCACCAAAGAATAAAGAAAAAGTAGGGCAGTGAGTGCGTGGCTGCGTGACCTCTGATTATGAAGGATAGAGGGATGCACATACTAAAGCTGTTGGTGCAGGAAGACTCCAGACTCCATGCAAAATTCCAGCTTTCAGTGTCAGATGCATGAGATCACAGAGATGCTTATCATCATTAGACAGTGATTTGTTCCTGAGAGTTCTGAACCATTCCAAGACCCCCATACTGCTAGAAAGAGATCTTTATGTTTCTAAACACTTTAGAGTATTTTTAAATCTTCTCCTCATAATGGTTCTTCGTAGGAAAATCAGGAGACTTCCTGGAATTAGCAACTGCTAGGAAAACTCTGTTTATGCTGCTGTTCTATAAGCAGCCAGATATCTGCATTCTCCTGCTTCACACTGTGTACCCACTGCAGTCCAAGGGCTGCCAGTGGGGAGAGAGCAGTGGGAATCCACATTGCCCTGGAGGCTGATTAGCTGGGTCATGTCATGCTTCAAAGATAGAATTCTTCCTTGGGTAAACTCCTCTGAGCATGGAAGTAGTAGAGCCTCCACTGTTCCATGTGTACTTGGGTGGTATGGACTTGCCCATCACCCCATTAGTTGCAGTGCTGTCCTGGTCCTGGCCCTTGCACATGGACATGTGCTGCCATAAAGTTCAGCAGCCATCCCTGTACCTTTCCTGGGGAAAAACCTACTCACACAGAAATGCTGAAATATTTTCCCAGTTGGAGCACATCTTGGATGGCAAATCAAGGCTTGATTTACATGGTCACAGCTGGGGCCTGGGTAGGGTGCGTGGGATCTCCCTGTGCTGGGTTTCCTTTCCTTTCCTCTGGAACAGCTACAAGCTGCTGGGTGGAGGCCAAGGCAGAGGCAGAGGAGGCAGCTGATGCACACCCCATTCTTGCCCTAACATGGAGTGAGGACAAGGCTGCAGGGCACACGTAGATACAAAGGCTTTTTTTAATATCAAGACTTAAGAACAAAGCACCTTGTATAGCAAAGTGAATTTTATAGCTTTTTCCAGCCTGGAAAAAGGCTGGTCAGAGGAGATAGTGCTGCCAATGTCTAACAAGTCTGCAGGCTTTACTTGAGGTGGTTTATCTCAAGCTGTTTTTTCATTCCT
Organism: Pycnonotus jocosus; assembly: GCA_013400435.1. Classification (NCBI taxonomy): domain Eukaryota; kingdom Metazoa; phylum Chordata; class Aves; order Passeriformes; family Pycnonotidae; genus Pycnonotus; species Pycnonotus jocosus. The sequence goes on from VWYP01010612.1 coordinate 21,628, forward strand.
GCAAATTTTAAATTGTCCTCCCAGACCCACAAAATTAAACAAAAGCAGTGACTTTAAAACTGAATATCCCAGTAAAAAAGTCCAAGTGAAATTCGTACATTTTTACAGAGCAGAAGCCTGCCCATAATCGTAGCTTTAAGAGGAGTTGCAATTTATGCATAGCCTCTAAACATCTCCCTCCATCAGTAAGTTTTCTGGTGCCATGTGGAGTACAGAAGTATGGCACTGCTAACACTACAGACACAAGTATTCATTGTGTACAAGCAAGAGGACAAGGTATGTATAAAATACTTATGGAATTACTCAGCAGCTATTACTGTCATAAGAATTTGGCAACTGAGCACAGGGGAAAAGCCAAAATATGTTCCCCAGAGAGCAAAAGAGGGTCAAGACTGAGCAGTTAGATGTTGGCTCTGGGAACTGAACCATCCCCATGTGTGTGTAGCCCCTGTGCATGCTTGCCTGGGAAGGCTGTTGCAGCCTGTCCCCCCACAAACAAAGGTGCAAAAGCTTTTACATTAATGAGAGGGGAAGATGGAAATTATCTACAGAGGAAGGAAGTTTTCTGAGAATCACATTTCACTGTTTCAACTGCTTAAGGAAAAGCTTGTTTATAATAGTATCCTGTCAATAGGAGGTGTCTGTGTAGGTGGGTGTATATATGCACAGAATATATGTGTATGAGGAGAAAGAACTTTCACTGTGGTCTGTCAGCCTTAAGCACATGGCTTCTATTTTTCCTTAAACCCTGCAAGTTCATGGGAAAAAAAAAAAAAAAGGAAAGAAAAAAAAAGGCATTAAGAAGTTCCCAAGGTACAATGTGAGTGTGTGTGTGTGAGGGAGTATGAGTAACTTATCTTCATATTTAGCTGGAGCCTTGGTATTGTCAAAGCAGCTGAATCACTGCCTGAGAGCTGCCATCTTTGCCATGGTGATAATTTGTCAGAGTGCCAGCACTGCTGCCTACTGTCTCTGAAGAGCTGACCTTGTAACAACATCAACACTCTTTCTTTGGCTTTTGCTGACATACTCTAAGCTCTGGAAACTGTTTTCAAAACAAATACATAATCAAGTGTTGTGCTTGTAAAAGCAATTGTGTTTCTCTCGGTCAGATTATTTTAGGGTGTCTCGCCTGCCAAAGGGCAAAGCAAAGGAATAGACAGGGAGGACACAACTCCACATAAAAAGTGAGGGGCTTTCCATGTACAGGAATGATGAGAATCAAAATTAACCATTACAAAATCAGAAGTTAATGGTAAAGGGGCAGCTTATGACTCCTTGTGCTGTTGCATTGTAAACTTTGGTTTCTCAAAGCAAGGACAAGTGAGCAGAGCTGTACAGACAACAGGAAGAACACACAAGTCCAAAAGCAAGGAAAGCTCTTGATTTAATGCATGCTTATACAGTCTTTCATCATGCAGGCAGGAAAAAATTCCCATCTAAAATACTGATGGATACTTTGCATGTAGACATTTGATGTGCAGACATGAGAGAGGCTTAGCTTAGCAGGTAGAGTAAAATTATTGTCAGTACCTGAAAACATCAGTCTTCTTGGCTCTGGGTTAACACTACTCTGTACCAGGTAACCTGACGAATTCAGGCATTCCCCGGTCATGGGGGTCTGTCTGAGCACTTTGTATTCCCAGTGTTTGTCCCACCAAACTTCACGTGCTCTCTGTGTGTCCAGTGTGTTTGTCAGGGCACAGCTGCAAAGGAAGCAGGACAAGCCAGACACATGACTCACCCCACACTTGCTATGCCATTGATTGTGGGGGTCAGTGGTAGTGAAATGCTGTTACTGATTTCTTTTCTTCTTGCTGTCTTTGGTAAACTAAATTAATACAGCACTCACTGATGTCCTAAATTGCATTTCATGGAAAAATTTTGTGGTATCGGAGCCCAGATAGTGGATACATGACAGGCTTTCCTTAAAAACTGCCATGCAACACACAAAACCCATACATAAGGTTAGGTAACAGCAGTTTTAATTTTAGATATGGGATTGGAAAATGCAGTTAGATTAAGCCTAATACTCTGTAGGTTAAGATCAGAATGAAAAATGTGGCTAACCATAGTTTGGGGGCAACATCTTCATGAGGCACCCCATTTTTCACTCCTCGTTTGAGGTCTATTTTCAGGTGTTGCCAGAAAGGAGAACTGTAATTTATACTAACATGTTTCCCCTGGAACCTTCTGAAAGTGCAATCCTTTGGATTTGCTGAAGTCCAGTGAATATTTTATATAGCTGAAGTTTCACTTCTGCATGTAGAAGTTACTGTTGATTTGATTTTGCATAACAAAGGATGAAAATTGCATTGTTTGTCCACTTTCTGACTTATTTACTTGAAAAACCTCCAATGTAAAGTACTCTGAATTCAGCTTCTTCCGACCCTTAGCTGAGCTTTGAGATTTGTGGGATTTGGCTCACCTGTGTTGATGTAATGCTCTGTCTTTATGTGTATGTGCATATGTATATATTTTTATATATACATATATGGCCAGCAAAACTGCAGAAAATTGTATTTGAGAGAAACAGCAAGCAAATTATATTTGACTTTGGATTGTTTTCCAGCTTGCTTTTTTTTTGCAGTTTAGTGCTGGATTTTAACCTGCAAGTTTTCTGTTTGGGCTACATGTTCTTATCACATTTCTTCCTGAGTAGCATTTGAATCAGTAGGCCAAAGAAACAAACTAACAATCAGGAAAAATCTTTTCAGGAAAAGACTGAAAGCAGATTTTCAATTATGTGGAAATAACTTGCCATGGGTGTTATTTTCAAACCTGTTGGCCTTTTTCAAGGAAGAGAGCTATTCTGTTATTCTTGGACGTTGGAATGATACAGCACTGGAATGATACAACATCTTAAATTGCAAAGAGTGAGTGCTCTAAGTTGCTGGGTCTGTTTTATGCTGTCTAAATGGGATATGCAAGTTTAGCTTTGAAAGGAGCAATTGTGCCTTAAAAAAAAAAGAGGCTTTGTTGCCTTAACCAAAGGAATAACTAGGAACGGAAAACTGCATGATCTCCAAGCTATGGTGGACAGGCAGTGACTAAATCTTTTTAAACGTGGCCACCCATATGCGTTCAGACTTAGGAAGGCTTAGCTTGTTGGGTGGGCTGTGTCTAAAATGTTTGGCTGAACCAAACTTACAACAGAAATTTGGTGCAAATTAGCCTCCTGAGATACTCCTGAAAGCTCACTTGTCTTTGCAATGGAAACATGAAACTTTTCTGATAGTGAGAAAATTTAGTTGTTTACTGCCTGAAATCGGCCCAGAAGACACGTGTTATAATTCATTCAACTTTATATTAAAAGCAGGTTTTAATGCACAATTTTCGAGCTAAATGTCACTCCCTTGTACAGCAAAAGCCTGCTTCTTACAGGTTTAGCTTCTTCAGGATGGATGGCAAGGAGGACTTTCAGAATGACTTTCCAGGGGACTGTGTGCTCTTACTGGCGGTGCATGATTTTAGCTAATGGATTTATTAGCTTATGCTATTTTTTTCCTTCCTGTGTGAGTGGGATCACACAGCAGAGACCCTCCCAGGATGCAGCCCTTAATAATAGGTAAGGAAGATTTTTCTATCAAAGGACAAATGAGAAATTGCTCCTTGTGAGAAAGCTAATTTGGGACTATCTGAGGCAGACCTGCTAAGATTTCTGCCAAATAGTGCCTAAAGAATGTAAATTGCTTTTTAAAAATGAATATTTTTGAGTGTTTACTATTGAAATTAAGGGAGCCGTGCATTAGCTGCTCGGTGAGCAGAGTGTCAAACTGGACCATAGAAAGAGAAGAGGAAAATACCATGGAAAATAGGCTCTTAGGCTGAGCCAGGTTTTTTCCTGGTTTTGTGCATAAAAAGGTCTTGTTACAGCCATATCCTTTAAGCCCTGTGGAGTCAAGATGCATTGCCAAGAAAGGCTTTTGCATCTCTGATTGCATGCTGCCTCCTCCACCAACCTGTATTTTTCTAAAAATAATCCTGATTTCATACCTTAGCTGATGGACCTTCTAGCAGCCACAATAGATGCAGCCTCCCTGGAAAACACTCAGTAATGTGTAAAAGCATTGGATCCACTCTTTGAGGCAGGTTGTACAGAGCTTTTGAAGAGGCATCCTTTGTGTTTTGAGCTGTGCTAAAACGTAGTAAGCCCAAGCCCTTTCTGCTTCCTTGGAACAAGCAAGTCACTGCTGAATACCAGGTATCTTACTCAGCAGAAGAACAAAAATTCCTTTTTTCCTTTAAAACAAACAAAAACATTTGGCAGGGGGCAAAGGAAGTATTTGTTTTCCTATCCATGGGGAGATTTGTTGGTGCAGCACAGCCTGAAACGTCTGCTCGGGGTGTGTGACAGTCATTAACAGTCGAGAGGGTGTCCCAAGACAGGTGTCATATTCTCCATTTGATAAGCAGGGAGAAGAGCTGCCCTGCACTTGGCAGCACAGCTTTCATGGGCTCTAGGTCCGTGTTGCTGCGCTGTCAGTGGCAGATCCCTTCTCCCATACTCTCTGCTCAGCCCTCTTCGTGCCACCATCCTCACAGCTCTGTCAGCTCCTTTATCCATTTGGCTCCCGGGAAGCTGCCGTGCCAGATCTGCTGCTGGAGCAGCAGTAATGTACAGCTGTGCATATTGTGGATGGAAGAGCTTGCAGGCAGCCCTGAGGTGTCATACATGTATTCATCAGGGTGTCAGAGGTAGGGAAAATATACTGATGGTCATTTAAAATATTTTCCCACCACAGAGATGACTGTGCCTTGGTGACTCCCTGAGCCAGAGGTGAGGTCTCCACATTTAACAGCATTAGAATATGATGACATGATGGTGTGAATGTCCCCAGCCTTCATTCTCTGGGCTGGGCTTGACTGTATTCTAAGTTCTAAGCTTTTCCTCTCCATTTTTTCTCCACAGCAAAATACAAAGAAACTGGTGGAGTTTGATATGTACCTTGTAGTCATGCTGCACCCAGGACTGCCTAGGCCTGACCGAGCAAAGCTGGAATTCACTGTGCATGTATCTGTATCTGTAAAGTGTCCAGGCTATAGCCAGATGGCACCAGAGCAAACCATGCAAACACTGATAGAGGAGGGAGCGCTTCCACATGGTGGATTGACCCTGGATTGACTCCAGGTGCCCACCTTCTCTGTCCTTTTCCTCCTCAGCTGGGCAGGGAAAGGAAAACACTGTGAAAGTCTCATGGGTCAAGGACAGAGGGAGATAGCTCAGCAGTTGCTGTCACGGAACACTTGGGGAAGTTAGTTACATTCATTATCCAGCCAAATCAAAGGAGGATAATGAGAAACAAAACCAAATTTAAAAACACCTTCCCCTTCCCTTTTTCCCAGGCTTAACTTCATTTCCAATTTTTCTGTATTTTGGCCCCCCCAGTAGCGCAAGGGAGGTGGGGAATGGCAGCTGCAGTCAATTCATCACCCATTGTCTCTGCTGATTCTTCCTCCTCTGGCGGAGGACTTCTCAGACTCATCCTCTGCTCCAGTGTGGAGTCCCTCCCATGGGAGACAGTTCCCCACTAACTTCTCCGACATTTGTCTTTCTCAACTGGCTGCAGTTCTTCTTGAACTGTTCCAGCATGGGTCTCCCAGTGGGTTCACAAGTCCTAGGGGCAATCTGGTTCCTCTGTGGGCTCCTTTTTCCATGAGACCACAAGTCTGCTCCAGCATGTGCTTCCCATAGTGTCACATCCTCCTTTGAGCATTCCCCTTCCTCTGCTGTGGGGTCCTCCACAGGCTGTAGGTGGGTATCCACTCCACCATGGACCTCAATGGGCTTCAAAGGAGTCTCCTCTCACACTGGAGCACTTCCTCCCGCTCCTTCTTCACTGGCCTGGGAGTCTGCAGAGCTGTTTTTCTCACATATGCTCATTCTTTTCTCTGTCTGCAATAATTTTTTGTGCTACCACCATTGCTGGTGGGCTCAGACTTGGCCAGTATCTTGGAGCTGGATAGCACAGACTCCGTTGGACATGGGGGCAACACTTCTAGCAGCTTCTCCCAGAAGCCAGCCCTGTAGCCTACCCTCTACCAAAACCTGTCCACACAAACACAATTCACACCATCATGGAGAGTTGTCCTCTGCCATTTCGAGGGATCAAGAAACAATTAACAGAAAAGCCTCAGTTTCTGTCACTCAGGAACATGTACTGGATCAAGAGTAAAAATCAAAAAGCTGTAGTGCATCAAAGAAGGCAAGCAGCATCAATGGCATCCTTGTGCAGGTGTTGACCAGCTTATCCCTGACTGTTTGACAGTGCAGCACATCAGGCTTTTTTGCTCCTAGAAACAGCTTCAGGGTATCTAACACCTAGCACCGGGAGAGGAGATGGCATAGCACTGATCCCTGGTTTGCAGGCTCACAGTCACTCAAAAAGCAGGGTCATCTCCTGTGTGCAGTGTCAAGCCAACATAAGCTGTGCCTTGTATGCTGAGGCGGGTTTGACAGCAATGTGCTTGTGTGACAGTCTCAGATGCAGATCAGCTTTGTGCTGCTAAAGTGACCTGTCAGTCACAGGCTGCTTCAGTGGCCATGGCATCCCAGCATCAGCTCGAGTGTGGAGCGAGCAGGTTGAGCACATTGTGTACACACAGCAGGAGGATCAAGTGGGCTTTGTGGAAAAAAAACCCCACACAGAATGAAAGGCTTTCCCTTCATTTTGTCCTAGGTCTTATCACCAGCACAGAAATGTGTGAACTTCATTTAAACATTTTTTTTCACTGATGTAAGAATCTTACTCTTCAGTATTATGCCAAATTCAGTGTGTCTCAGTGTCATCCTGATGCTACACAATTTTACAGTGTGTCAAAAGTTCATTTCTCACTTACCATCCCACATTATAATGGATTTACCTTAAAATGTTGATTTCCCAGTCTAATAACCATAGACATTTTTACTCTGACTTACTTCACCTTTAGAAAACACTCTGGAAGTTAGCAGCTGTTTGGCTTAGTTGTGCTGGACCAGAAACATCCACAGCAAAACTGGTACCATCACTATGTTTATACTGATGTGCATAAGGAGCCGGGTCCACTTGCCTTTGGGTGTGTATTGGCACAGTAGGTCCTCCAGCCAAGTGCCCTTTGAGATTTGGAGAAGAATCATAGTTTTGCTTTCATTCTGTGGTCAGGGTTCAGAGTAATTTTAAGGCCTTAGTGGAAATAGCAAGAACACAATAATATGTGTGTGAACAGTATTTGAAACTCTGGGGATTGGGGCAAGGGGAAACTTGGTCTGTAAAAACATTGGCAAGTACTGTTTTGCTCTACATTTGAAGCACTGATGTGTTCAGTAGTTAGTGAAACATAGAGCATTCACAAACAAAACTATTGAGAGTAAACAAAGATTTTCCCAAGGGCATTTGCAGCTACTCAGTTTAGAAATTTAATCTGAAGGTCTCTGCTCGGTGAAATGGGCTTTCGATTTGTGTCTTACCGTTTCATTTTTGAGCTGATTGGATTGGAAATTGTGGTAAGATACTGGAAATTACTACAAAATCCTGTACCATTTAAAGGTCCTCTACAAGAAGAGGTCTAAAAAAGCCTGTACTGTTTAGAAAAGGAACTGTACAACAGTGCCAGAGCTGTATTTATTGTTTTAGTAATCAAATTTGTCAGGATGTCAAAATAAACAAGAAAGAGATTTCTCACAGACACACGCATGGTATTTGGTCTTAGTGCATACCTGGGTGAATTCCTTAGGGAATCCTTTCCTTCCTCAGAAGATGGTGCCTTTCATATCACTCAGGTGAGGATTAAGCACTGTTAGGCAGAAGGATGAAAACTGGTGCAGTTGCTTTAGTGAGACAGTGGGATGTTTAGACTTCTGGCTCACTTGATTTCTTGCTCAGTTATTAGACTGTGCCCTGACACTGCTTTGTGAGAGAGAGGGAGAGCTATACATTTCTGTCTGATTTCTGTTAACAGCCTCCCGAATAACAGCCTGTGTTAACAGCTGCTTTGTCCTTTTCATGTTGAGGGAAGAAATGTCTGAAAGCTTTTGTACAGTCTGAGTTAGGGAGAGAAAAAAGGAGCCCTCATCTCCAACTCAACCTTTATGTGCAGTCCATTTATTTTTTCACAAAGAGCAGTGAAATCCAAGGCGATGTTGTAATGCTTGTTGCTATTTTCTTATCTCCTTATTTATGCAACAGTTTAGAGAGAGGCTAACAGGTATGTAACTGATGAACTGTTAAGGGCTGAGTGTTCAGGACGCAGGGTTATCACGTGGGTGATAAGTGAAAATCAACTGCTCAATCAGTTTCCCTGATGCTCTTCACAGCTAATCTTTATGTTGATCCTGGTGGAGGGAGTGATGTCTTTGGTTAAGAAGGAATGGTATTTTACTCTGTGCAGCTACACTGCAAGGAGATTGCATGTATGTTATGTGAGATAATTTAACTGTGCTTCTGTGTGTTTGCATGGAGTGAGAAATGTGAAATACTCAGGCTGCTTGGAGGTGACACTACCAGTGCTCTTATGGGACACAAGGACCAGAGGAAATGAAAATTCTGAGAAAATCTCCATTAAGACCTGAACTGACTCCAGGCTGGGTTTACTGAAGAGCTCCAGAAACTACTGATTGGTTCATATAAGTGTGAATTAATGATTGTTAATAATAGTTATGATTCATAGGCGAGGGATGTGTGCCTTGCAAGAAAGTTTCCTTTTTAGCTGCTTTCACCTTCCCCTCTATTTTCACCATCGTTTGCCTCTGCTGTGTCCTTTCCCTCCTGCTCTGATCCTGTCTTTCATCATGTTACTCAGCCCACTTCTTCCATTCTCCCCAGGGTCTTCTGGCGTCCCAGGCCCCTCTCCTGCTCAGGAACTCCCCTTTCTCCCGACTGTCTCTATCTGGTCTGACTTGCTTGCACTCCCCTCTCCTGTAACAAACACTGACCCAGGGCCCAAAGGAACAAGGTACTCCTTGTATTCATATCCGGCTGGGGCTGAGGCTGTTGGGTTATTGTCCAGACAATGCTAGCAGGAAGGGTCTGTCTTGGCTATTTCTAAGCTTCTTGTCTTTGTGATCTTATTATCACACCAGGCTCATAAGTGTCTGTGTCCCCAGAAAAATGCTATGAGATAAGATGTGCTATTAATCCTGTTTTCCAGACAGGGGACTGGAATCAGAACAAACAGGGAATTAAGCCAGAATCCTCCTGAATGACAAATAAGGAGCATAACGCAACCTTTATGAATATGCTCTTTGTTTCAATTTGCCTGTATAGTTTTTTTAAGTATGATTGCAAAAGAATGTGGTTGTGTGGGACATGGAGGAGGCTGTGGTACTCAGCTACATTTTTTGGTTCAATTTTTATCAGCAAATGTTCCCACCACACCAGCCAAGTCACAAAAGGTAAAGGCAGGGACTGGGACAATGAAGAAACACCCAGTGTAGGAGAAAATCAAGTTTTAGACCATTCGAAAAACCTGAGGGCGCAGAAGTTCATGTGACCTGATGAGGTGCATCCATGAGTCCTAATGGAACTGTGAAATGACATGGCTAAGCCATTGCCCATCATACTTGAGAGGTTGTGACAGTCTGATGAGGCTGCTACTGAAAAGGGGGAACATAACCCTCATTTTTAAAAAGGGGAAACAGAATGGGTTTTATGAGTGGACCACTCAGGGGATAAGGAATTGGCTGGATGGTCATACTCAAAGAGTTGTGGTCAGTAGCTCGATGTCCAAGTGGAGAGCAGTGACTTGTGGCGTTCAGGGGTTGGTAGTGGGACCAGCACTGCTGAATGTCTTTGTTGGCAACATGGAGGGTGGGATTGAGTGCACCCTCACCAGGTTTGCAGATGACAAACTTGAGTGTCAGTATGCTGGAGGGACATGGACAGGCTTGAGGGTTGGGCCTGTGCAAACTTTATGAAGCTCAACAAGACCAAGTGCAAAGTCCTACACCTAGGACAGGGCAATCCCACATACAAGTATGGGCTGGGTGGAGAATGGATTGAGAGCAGCCCAGAGGAGAAGGACTTGTGGGTGCTGGTGAGAGGCTGCATATGACCCAGCACTGTGCTCTTGCAGCACAGAAAGCCAGTTGTGTCCTGCACAGCATCCAAAGCTGCTTGACCAGCACAGTGAGAGAGGGGATTCTGCCCCTGTGTCCAGCTCAGGGGTTCCGAACACAGGAGCAACATAGACCTGCTGGAGCGAGTTCAGAGTAAGCCATGAAGATGATTAGAAAGCTGAAACACCTCTCCAGTGAACTCAAGAGTTGAGACTGTTGAGCTTTGGGAAGAGAATGCTCCAGGGAGTCCTTATTGCAGCCTGTCCATACCTGAAGGCAGTCGACAAGAAAGCTGGAGAGAGACTTTTTAGAAGGACTGATAGTGAAAGGATGAGGGCAATGGCTTTAAACTGACATTAGGTTGGATGTAAGGAAGAAATTTTTTATTATAAGGGTGTTGAGGCACTGGAACAGGTTGTGGATGCTGCATACCTGGAAGTGTTCAATACCAGGCTGAATGAGGTTTTAAGCATCCTGGTCCAGTAAAAGGTCCTGTCCATGGCAGGGGGTAGGAACTGCATGATCTTTAAAGTCCCTTCCAGCCCATCAATCTGTATTGGGAAAAGTCCCAGCCAACTTGGCTTTTCACAGTACATTGTAAGAAATTATCTCATATTTCAGGTGCAAGTTTTGAACTCTCTGAGCAATGCTTGCTGCAGTGTCTGAGCAGATGAGCTGATTTCAATTATCTTTTGTTTGATTGCTTTCTATTTGTTTTCAGCACTGTCATTAGGGGAAAAAAAAAAAAAAGAAAAAAAGAACCCCCTAACATTTATTTAAAGGTATGAGTACTGGATTTAGCTGTAGCAAAAGTTAAGTGAAGTTAATCACTGCTGGGGAGAATGGAGGTTTAAACTGACCTCACAGGAGAATATATCAGGAACTGACCAAAGATTTTGAGGAGCCCTCAAGGGAAACAGAGGTTGCAGTATGGAGCTGCAAGTAGTGCCAGGTGTGGGCTGACTACACAAAGGAGAGAGTCCTTCCAACTTCTCTCAGTTGGTTCATTCTCCTTCCTGCTAACTGTACTAAGCAAGAAAAATGGACCGAACAGAAGAACTCCTAGGCAAGCTTCCCATTTGGAAAAGCAGAGCTATGTGGGCTTTCTCATGCTCTGTCTGTGAGCCATTTGCTCTCTGCAGACAAGGTGAGGTACCCAGGTGGCAAGGTGAGGTACCCTGGTGCCTCATATTCTCAAAAACTGGTACTTTGCATCTGTGTGGTGAGGATCAGGATGCTGGAAACAAGTCCTAGGTTCACCTCCCCACTCACTCCTCCAGGATCAAGAGAATCTGAGCCCAGGATCCCATTAGGCTGGCTCAAATAAAGAATGGCAGCAGAACTGGGAAGTTCCCTCCACACTCAGCTACTAGTTTTAAGTACTTATTGCAAATACTTGAGTACAAGTGATTTCTAATATGAATGTCCTTTTGTAATTTTTTTTTCTAAAACAAATTTCCTGTTATAAACCAAAAATAATACACCCAGTTTTGAATTATGTTGCTTTTACTGTATTCCTTAAGACTTTACAATTGCCTCGCGTCCCTTGCTGGAACAATTCTTAAAATACAATGTTCTCAGTGATACTAAAATATAAATTAAAATTTGCTATCATTTCAAAGCTGCATTTCATTTTGAAGTATTTTTTTTAAGTGTCTGATATGTTTTACTATTAAAATAATTTCCATATGGAGAGCAACCTCATTGCTACTGAACTGGAGAGAAACAACTGAACTGGAGAGAAACAAAAGGTTTGGTGTCAGGTGGGGCAAGTTCAGAAGCAGAATTTCAAAGGAAAAAGTAAAAACAGAAATCCACAGTCTTCCCTGAACATCAGTAGCTTTGATTTTTAAGTAACTGGTTGAATATGGTATTTCCAAGGTAAATGTAGATAAATCCTTTAAAAAACAATTTTTAATTACAGTTTCTCTGAAAAAATTGTCATAGTTAGTCATAATAAGACCCCACTGAAGGCAAAGTGAACAGGTCTGATGGACTAATGATACCAGAGGACAGTCAGAATGGATGGAGAGTCACATTGCTTAAGCTGTGGAGTATATTTGTCCCTTCTCCTACAGTATAAAGACATAAAAATATTGCTCTCTGTGGTTTGCATTTTGGGCCTTGATTCCCCTACCCCAGAAAGTTTTCATTTTCCAGTGCAGGAGTCCATATCCATTTCATTATGCATTTTTTTTACCACAGTTGAGTGACCTGTCATGCTCATGTTGGCTGTGGTTGCTCTATGATCTGCAGACATTTCAGCAGTTTCTGTAGTGGCTGCTGCCCTGGCTGCCCAGGCCAGATGCCCAGGACATGCAAACACTTTATTTGCATTCTTGCTCTCAAGTGCTGACTGGCCTGGTACTGGTTAATTAAAACTGGTTTAATCATCTGCAGCTGTATTCAACCTGACTTCTTCACATACAAATCCCTAGCTATCTTCCCCAAGCATTTATCTGTAGATATGTTAATAACAGCTGTAAAGATAGATAAGGATAATGTCAAGATTATCAATATTTACACAAGTGCTTCATTTGGAGGTCCGCAGTGTAATGCACCAGTCATTCCCAAGTGCTTGAATTCCAGGAGGGCAGTCACCTCTGTTTCCTAGACCAGACTGCACTTAACTCTTCAGGTCATAAAGGGTTTTAACTCTTCAGGTCAATGGAGGGTTTTCTCCTGCAGGGCTTGATGTAGAGAATCATCCCTGAGAATGGGCACCTGTTAGTCGTCTGACAGACTCTGCTCTTTCTGCTTGCAGGTGAAAATATAACAGGATTCTTGTGTATCATGAACATCCTCTCTCCCTTATACAAATAGCCAGCGACTCAGGTTTCTTTTGTCCAAAATTGCTGAAGAGGTGCTTTAGAAAGAACAACAAATTGCATTGGGATGCAAACAGACATTGTTTTTAATATTTTCAAAGCTGCCTAAGGAGGAATGGATCCCACGAAATTCAGGATAAGTACAGGATTTAGAGGGTCTTTTAGGGGTATTTTACCACTTCCATCGGAGGTAAATAGTAGCTGAGAGAAATCCTTCCTGTCATCTAAATGCGTTTTGTTGATTTGCATCTGGAATAAAAGCAAGATCAGGGGTTCTTGCATGAGCCTGGGAAGAAATACCACTATACCTTGTACATCCATATACCAGGGAAACAAGGGTAAAGATGCAAGCAAAGCACTAGCCTGAAGACTAGAAACTCCTGTCTTCAGAAAGGGCTGGATCTGGAATGGAATAGGTCTGTGTTTCCTCCAGCTCCCATACACAGTCGGGAACTTCACTGTCTGTCAGGTGTGAAAAAGTGAGTACTGGAGTCCTGGCCTCTCTTCCCACCTACCAGGTACACATGAAATAAAAGATGATTTCACAGAGCAGAGGCAGAAGAGAAGTTTAATCACGTTTGGTGGTACATTCACACTGGCACACATCTTTTTAGTAGAACTGGAGTAGGAAATTTGAGACTGCAGGCAAAGTGAGACATGATTAGATACAGCTCATTGATGAGGCAACTGACAGTCAGTGAAAGAACATAGAAACATACAGTGCTAGGTTTTAGGACAGCTGTACATGAAACATGACATGGCACTGGGAGATCTGGCTTCCCAAATGTCTCTGCTGATCTTTCATATGCAATCAAATCAAAACCCTCCCTATTTTATAATTTTTGTCTTCTTTCATCTTTTGTGCTATGGATGGCAGTCCTATATATTCTTCTCAGCAAAAAATTCAAAGACTTAGGGATCATGCTTCCATTTAAATGCTGAGCTTTACTGTGGTCCGGGGACCAGATGAAAAGGCAAGGGACGTTCCTCATTTATCTTTTGTACTTAATCCATAACTTTAGCCAGAAATTAATTTTAATTTGTTTTGTTTCGGGGAAGAGTATGTGTGTGAGTATTGCCATAATATGTGGCATTTTATAAATTGTCAAACATTGTTTCTAAAACTATTTTTGATAACACTTAGTTCTGTTGGGTTCACAGCAAGATACCTTCTTGCTGTGGTGGTTGTCAGATATGAATACCAGATGTTGCTATTGAAAGAAAAACAACTGTAGTTAAATTTAGGTAAAAATGAAGGAAATAAAATGTTTCCAAAACAAACTGATAAACTGAGAATACTTCACTTTTCAGCTGATACTAAAACCAGAGCTTAAATTAACAACAGTGAAATGGCTAAAATATATTTGACCACATTCTTCAAAGTAAAATTAGGAAATTACCTTGTTCAGTGAAAATTAGTTAAAACTACTATTTTACTTAATATGAATGCAGTTTGGGTTGGTGCTCTTATTTTTTAAATTATCAGAGTCACTTTTCCGATATGAACCTCCAGGTTGTTATAGTGTGATGTTTTAAGATTTGTGTAGCGTCTCCTAAGGAAGGCAGGGACTGTTTTGCCTTTCTTTTAATCAACATCATTCCTTTGCTTTCCCACACTGGCCTCTCTTGAGCAGAAGGCTGCTTATCTACTCAAATGGTAATGGGAACTTCTCTTCTTGAAAAGCACAGGGAGAAGATGTTCATTTGAATGTAAGTAGGAAATTAATCCAGCCTGCAAGATCTGGAAACCAAACGTATTAACTCTTTACAGACTTTTCTGACAGAATGCTTTATGCCAAAACTCTGTATGGAATGTTTTCAAGGGAAATCAGTTGGATAAATGTCAGGAGAAGGCAAACCAGACAGCTGGCTTCAGCAGTACTTGTGCTACCCACAGCCTTGACTCTGTCCAACAATCCCAGATGGATTCCCCAGCAACCCAGCTCAGGGGTGATGCCTCTCCTGGCTACTTTAGTTCCTACTCTCTCTCACCATCTTGTCTCTCTATTTTCAAGCTGCTCTTGGCTGTGGTTGAGTTTTCCCACACACTGTAAAGGGGGCAGCTGCTCACAGCTTCTCCCAGCCTTTCTGGGGACCTCATCCCCTGCAGAGCTGTGCACAGGGAAAAAGAGGATGGACACAGGAAAGGGTCTTCTGGGTGAACCCACCAGATATGGGTGAAAACCACTTGCCCAGTTGAGATTTGGGAATAGGGTTGTTACAGTAAATGTGAAGTTTGTTTCAGGCTTCATGGCTGAAGATTGCAACAAACTGGTTGCAGCTGAAGCCAGAACTCCCTTCAGCCACCTGAGTTGATGGCAGGCGTCCAATCTAATTTTAGCCATGATGCTTTTGGTTTCCTGCACATTTCACACTTACATGAGTCAAAGTGAAAGTAGGTGTGGATATTATGAACAAGGTCCCAGCTTGCACTTAGAGCTCTTTGGGTACTAGCATGTGTATTGTAGGGCCAGATGAAAGCAGCGAGATGTCCCTTTGCAGTGCCCTCAGCTGGACACTGGAGAGTGTTTCATGTGCTGCCCAGTGACAGAGTTCACTGAAACATGGTGATCAAGTTTATTTCATTCTGTCTTCTTGTATCTTTCCTTTGTTCCCCATATAACTGTACTTCAGCATACTCCCAGCAGGAAAGTCAGGCTTGCCTTGGTAAAAGTCATGTAAAAACCTGCACTGTGATTTACCTACTGTTTATAATCACATTTTCCTCAAAGATTCCTCCAGGAAGGCTTTTACATTCATCAAGGTTGTGTTCCTTGTACTTACCTTCCATCTTGATATCAGATAGACACAGTCATACCTACGTATCATTGTAATTGTTGATGGTGCCCTATTTAGTTCACGCCATTTCTTTATGTGTAGTAGCTGATTTCCTGAATCTGTCCATTTTGGCTTTTACTAAATTAAAAAGAAGACACATTAACATGCTTTCAAAGAGATTTAGGGAGAAGGAAACCACTACATCCCAGTGCATGAATTAAAAAAAATGCTAATAGGCCCATAAATGAAAATCAAGAGTTGTTTTTCTTTCAAACAGTTGCATCTCTGTCAATGCAAGATTTATTTGTTTCCAGTCCTCCCAAGGCTTAGGAACATGCTTAGTTGGACTCACTGGATTTAAAAGCAGAGTTTCTTCCACAGAGCAGAGCAGGGGTGCAGGAGCCAGCTAAGTTTCAGCAGATCTGTGAGCTTCACTTGTCTTTTGGCTGCACAGTGACCTCCAGCAGTGAGTGTGTTCAGAGATACTGGCTCTCTTAGATGTGACACAGGGCGTTCAAAGAGCCACTTTACATCTGATATGCCTGCTTGAAGGCAACCAAGTGATGGAGATGTGTTCTGCAAAATATGAGGGGTAAAATGGCAGAGGATTTAGGCTTGTACACACAGCCTTACCTTGTGCTTGGTTTGTTCGTGATGCTGATGGAGACTGCCTTGGGCCAGCACAAACAGCAAGGTGGGGGACCAGGTAAGGCAACGCTGAATCTGTGTTTCTCTAAATTCCGTGCATGGATGTGGTTTTGGATCCTCCCCGGAATTCTGGGGCTCTTCTTGCTTACAGGGAGATGTTCACTCAGTTAAGAGCAGTGAGGAGGTGGAAGTATCTCAGGCATGTTGCTGCTTCCTGCTGATCTCCCAGACTTATTTAGGCAAGTTGTTAAAAAGGACAAAAGATGGCTATTGGCAGAGTAGTATAAGTAAAAATATTGGGGGTAAGATGATAAAGTCATATGTAAAATTGCAGCAAAATCCTACTTTTTGCGTTCCTTCAAAAATGTAGATGAGTGCCATGAAGTGTAATCAAATATTAAAGTAAGAGTTAAAAATATTTTTAGCTTAATGCATTTCCCTTCATCTCTTGTTCGTGTTACTTTTATACTGTTACTATGCTCCTCTGCTTTTATATTAAAAAGCTGCACAAATAGAAGTGCAAAGTGCTGTTCAAACTATAAAGCAAACAAAAGGAAATAAATATATACTTATTTATAGAATATTTTTATTTGAAGTCATTTAACATACTGTGTAATAATAGCATATTTGAAAGTTGAATATGTGATTATTAAAAAAAAAAAAGCTGATTGTATATTTTAAGGACTGTGCATGTTAAATACTACGGTTCTTTTTTGAGTGAGAAGCCTTGTCAAACAAAATTGTGTTCAGGTTTCTGGTGCCTGAGGGCAAAATAACTTTCATAGCATTGAGGGAGGCATGCTGTTGCAGCCCCACAGCAAGAATGCTCGTGCTGCCTGGCAGCACAGGAACACAGCAGCAAGCTTGAGGAGACATGTATGAAAGCAGATAGCTAGGAATTTGTTCTTGTTGCCATGGTGTTGGACACTGTTTACTTCACCTGTCAGCTGAGACTGATTCTTCCCCTGTCATCTGGAAACCTGCAGACCTGACCTGTAGCCAGGTTCAGCTCCAGAGAGGCAGTCAGCTCCCAGTACCATATGGATGAGAAACGTATGGATTTTTTTCTTCTCTTTGAAATAAGGTTTCTGGCATTTGTGGCTGAGGAGGAAAGCTGCAGATGGTAAAGTGTGCATTATCTGTTCAGTGGTGTTTCAGGTAGCCCAAACCCCTCCTAAGCACGCTGTCAACTGGCCCTGGGTTAGCAGCAGGAGGCCCACAGAGATAGGTGCTGTTGCTTCTGTCCCCAGGGCCTGGGACTGGTGGGTGACATCAGGGGTGGTCCTGAGGTCTCATTTAGCTGGTGGCCTGTTTGCTCCCACTCCACTTGCCAGACTGCAGGATTGCCCTCAAATAGAGATGCTTAGCTGTTCTGAAATTTGTGGCAGCTTAATGTTTATCACAGATGAGGAACTGGATGAGCACTGCACATCAGTTTGCCTCATAGTATGTGCCAAGCTGTAAATAAAATGCCAGGTTGTGGTTATAAAAGCAGTCTGTCAGATATATATGGCACACTTCCCTTGATACCCTTAAATTAGGTAAAACAAAACAGGCCAGACATGCATATCCATTTTAGCTTTTCAACTAATAATGTCATGGTGCTATCTTCAGTGACTTTGGTTTTATCATGGTGCTATAACTGCCAGTGAACTACTTAAAAGGTTGTTGGTATATCCTTTGTAATTTTGAAAATAAAACATCCTTGTCTCCCTCTGGCTAACTGGTTAAATCACACTACAGTGGCCCTACTTGATAATTTTCTCATGAAAGACTCAAATCCTAGGGTTAATTAAAGCATGGAATAAGTATCTAGGGAGGCATATGTAAATGCTGACAGGATTCCTACCACATATCTACAGAGGCAAACATCACCATGTATAGTTTATGCTAAGTTGAAAAAAGGAGATCCTTAGATCTCGTACAAGGTAGAATTTTTATATTTTGTGACAGATGTAGGCAAAAAAAAACCCCTCAAACTTTACAAAAGCACACAAAATTTGATAATGACAGTATGTAAATATATCTCTAATAATCATAGGGATTAAATGTTCTGGGACACTTTAAAAAGCTTTGTGTTTTCAGGAATCTTAATACCCCTTCCTGTAAGAGGAACCTGGATCTAGGATCAAAAAGCAAGGAAGACTGCTGTGTCTGACTGAAACTGCTGAGGAAACTTTGGCAATCAAAATTATCTGCTGATAACATAATCTGGCCAGTATTGTAGGGCAGAATATTATGGAGAAGAACTTCATGATTTGTAATGATAGGTGATCAGAAATATTGCTCAGCTCCTTGTCTAAAAGCCCTGGTTCTGAGAAGATCCCCTGTCACTCTCCATCCACCCCTGGCACGAGCACTGATTCAGAGGGAAGGGTGGCACTTCCTGACTTCCACCCACCTCCTTGGCTGGCTTCCATTTTGCCCACAAGGGTTGTTTTTCTATGCTGGGTTGACCTGCTTCAGTTTGTGCTGGTTAGTTGAGGTAAGGGCAAGTGTATGGATGAAGTGACCTAGAGCTTCATCGCTATTTTCTCAGCACGTAGAACCACTCTGGCATAAGGGCATTCTGCAAAAGGTCCCTACAGCCCCTGGATCACCTGGATTCTACCCTGCACTCCTGACATTTATTTTGTTCATTTTAAAAGAGGTTAGGGTTTGTCTACTTAGAGCAGAACCTTAGGAGATGTACTGATACCATCTGCTTTAAGCATCCAACTTGGATGCATTTCAGATGACAGCGTTAGGAGCAGCAATTCCCAGTAACTTCGTCGTAGAGAAGCAGGTGTCTCTACTTGGGCAATTCAGGTCATTCATGTTAGATGCTTAAAATAGAATATATGCAAATTCAGACTGTCTGCTGCCTTCACCTCATCCATTGCTTACGTCTGTTTATGTCTTAAAGGTGATTTCTCATGGAACTGCTGAAAGAGACCTTGCACCCTTTTAAAATTGTCTACCCAGTGTGAAAAAAGGGTATCTCTGTTGGGCCATGACTGCATGCCAATTACAGCGTGTGTGCCCCCAGCACACGCTTCACCCCTGAGCTGCTGATGGGTGGGCACTGGTGGGGGACAAGAGAGCAGGAGGTCTGGGCAGAACCAGCAGCAGCCCCTTTGCTTTTGGGTGAGTGGCCAGAGGCCAGTGGCTGGGCTGATTTAGCCCCGATGGTTTTTGAGGCAGTTTGAGCTATTGCCTTTGCAGAAATATGTCAAAATATAAAAGAAGAAATGTGTTTCGTTTGAAACCATCTCTGCAGAAGTGTAGAAGTGACCATGGTGGTAGGGAACCTAATTGCCAGCTTATTTGTAGATGTTTTTTTAAATGTATCCTTTTGAGAACCATTAGAAATAGGCTGTTTTATCAAATTGTTCCCTGGCCCCTTGTTTGCTGTGTTACTTTGGAAGTGCTTAAGCTGTCACTCTGCTGTAGAGTTGTAGTCCAGTATTCAAATATTTGTTCCCCCCAGTGCTACAGTGTTCCTTCATCCCTGGCCTTGTATTCAGTGCCATAGTAACCGTTCTCTGGAAGGGCAGCAGGACAAGACTAGGAACCTTGAATGTCAAGCACCTAAAAGAGAGAGAAAAAAATGCAAAGCCTGACTTGACAAAGTGTTGACACGAAAGGCAAATATTTGACAATGTTTTGTGGTTGCCGGTGAGTTCTGCCCAGGAAGGAGAAATACAGAAACAATTCAAAATAGTGAGCAAAAATTCTGAGTGGCCTACCAGTACTTAACGAGGGGATTGCACAGACCAGTCTGGAGTTGGAAAGGATGTGCTGCTTGTAGCAGCATGGGGAACACAGGTCAAACCCTCCAGTTCCTAGGCTGTACACAGGTACTCTTGGGGAAGAGGTAGGAATGTTGAAAAATAGCCTGGAAATTATGCATATCCTCCTTGCTTGCTTCCTCTTTTTCTCTTCCCTTGCCCATGTATCTGGATCTTCTCAGTTGCTCAGCAGTCCTGTAGGAGCCAGCTGAGAAGCTGGCAGGTTTCTTGCAGGCATCTGTGGAGTGCGTGCAGGCAGTGTGCTGTTGCTGCACTTGCTCTCTGCCAGGGTAGGGTTCCTCATTTGGCTTGGTGTGGCAGCGTACCTGGGTGGCACATCTGTCTTCCCAACCACCCCAGGAGTCCATTGCTGATAGGCTAAAAGAGAGGCTGAGCCTGGGCTTGAAAGAGCTTTTGGTCATTCTGACCTATTTTGCTTAAGTGCTTTATTTTGCATTCAGAGTTTAATCTCAACCAGAGTCACACTCTGTGTGAGGAATCCCACTCATCAAATAATTAAATATTTTTTTGGGACACTGTGGGTTCTTGCACCATAGGACTTGAGTGTTTATTTGGCTGCCAGTGGCATGCACTGCCAGTTACCAGACAGTTGGATCCTCAGGGAGGAGGGAATAGGGAGGGGGGAGGAGGAGCTGTAAAGACTTTAGTTGTCACAACCTCTTTTCAGCTATTACAAGACAAGGGTGCAGTTTTGTAACACAAACTCTGCCTGCCTTCAGTGCAAGGCCTCTCCCATGCCAACCCAGGGCTGCTCTCTCCTCTCTCTTCTCTCCACCTTCCAGCAGTGCTGGAATTGGAACAAAATAGTTGCAGTGTTGTGAAGTGGCTCAGCCACAGAGAGGATTCTGCGTTGTATTTCCACCAGTGTGGCCTGAGGCATTTTAATTTGGGAAGGGCATCTGGGCCAGCTTGAGCCCAGATGGGCTTGTTAGCACTGGTGCAGCCACAGCCATGCCCTCTGGCTGGCCCTGCCCTCCCGTGCAGTGGCTTGGAGGCTCTGCAAAGCCATGCTGGATCCATGTTGTTGGGGCTTGCAGAACCCAGATCCCTGAGGAGCACCTGGTGGTTATGTCCAAGTGACTGCAAGATTTGTCTGGGTCCGGCATGGCAGGCTGTGAGTCAGAGCTGGCACAGCATCTTTTTGACACCCCTCAGGAGCCAGCTGGGTGCCCTTGTGCTGTGCCCAGCAGCTCTGCTGAGACACAGAGGCTGGCTGAGCCAGGATGCATCTTGGATCGATGGGACTTAATGGTCCTGGCTCCTTGTGAAAGCAATTAAATGAGGAAAGAAGACTGGGCACTTGTCTCTGTATAAAGGAAGCCTGAAACTCTGATCATCTCTGGCTCAGAAATCTGGCAGGAAATAGACCCAACCACAAGTTGTTTGCTTTTAGTATCTCGCCATCTCCTGGATTTGCAGCCCAACCTTCAGCCCTTTGGGCAGCACTAGGGAGGCCTTTTCTGCCTGTTGACCCAAGCAGCTGCCTGGTGCCTGGGCAGGGGTGCTGTGAAGGAAGTCATGCTGTCTGTCAGGCAGGTGGGGCAGTGCAATGTGATTCCCTGTGCCATTTCCTGCTTGGCTTTTGAAGTGCTGGAGCAGTGCCGTTAATCCATCTCTCGTGCTCACACTGCCTTTTAAAGGGAAAGTCAGGTCTTGGCAGCTGCTGCAGGCTGAGTTCATCCACAGGGAGTCAGGAGCCAGGCCTTACCTTTATTTTCTATGGCTCAAGTATTGTGGGAAAGGATCCGTTATCCTGAGGACAGTAGGAGCAGAGCCCTCTAGAAGGTTCAGTAGCATTTCTTATGAGAAAATATTTTGATGAGAAAATAGCCATTCATCTCAGAAGCACACATGTGCTTGATGCCCTCTGTGTCAGGCAGCCCCTGGCCAACAGGTGTTTAAAGAAAGGCAGAGTAACCTTCCTCTGAGTGCATTTGACATTGGCTCCTTCTCCTGTTGCATTTCCCAGGTAGTTATTAACTGACTCTGTTCCAGAACAGTGAGCACGCGATGATGCTTCAAGCCCTGCCCAACCCTTTCCCTACAAAAGTAACTGCCATCTGGAAGCTGGTTTCCACCTTTCTTAGCACATTCCAGGTGGCTACCTATGTTAAAAAAAAAGACAAAAACCAAAAAAAAAACAGAAAAAACCAAAAACCTGAAGAGTTCAGAGCTGTCTTCCATTACTGACAGGCACAATTTCTAAAACTGTCTGGAATTTCCTGCAGGTCCCCTGAAGATTTTTTACAAATCCATGGGATGGAGGACAACTGGGTTTGAGGGGAACACAGCAGGAAAGGTAAAGACTGTGAAAGTGTGAAATAATGAGTGAAACAGGAAGCTGCTTTAGGCCTTGGGACATCAGAGGAGACATGAATTATTGAAGTTATGGCTCTGTTAATCTGTATATTTTCAGCCCTTCTATAAACAGTGAGCAGGTGCTGTACAACTGCAAGTCCTGTTCAGTGGGAAAGCCCTCTGGTCATGGAGTGGGGGGGACTTCTGCTGGGGCTCCAGCCTGCAGCTTCAGCTGCCTGACCTGGATCATGTGTTGGTTCAAAGTGAGGGGTATTGCTCTTCAAAAGCCTGTGTTCGTTTCTTTTCTAACAGGTGATGTTGTTAAAAAGTCCATTAGCCTCCTTCAGTAGGTTTTCTTTTTTACTTTTTTTTACTGTATACAGAATCTGAATGAAGTCACTAAAAGTACTCAAGACAGACTGTAGTACGAACAGATGTCATGGAAGGTTTGCTTGCCTTTCAGCTTTTGGGAGTTGTTTGCAATTGTTTGTGGGTAAAGAACTTAATACAGAGTTGCAAACAACTGCGTAGCAATTGAAACTCAGGCACATTTTGCAACTTCAGGATGTGCTTTATGGCCTATCTGTTCTGATTGTCAGCATCAGGGGAAGAAAATTCCCTGTATATTAAAAAGAGGATGGCATTGAGTAACTGTAGAAATTATTGTGAGAAGAATCCTCTTGCACCATGTGTTTTGACCCTGTATCCAGAGTGCCAGACAGAATTTTAAATGTGAATCAATAGGTAAATAACTATTTCAAGGCAAAGTAAGGTGACTCTTCCAGGAGCCTGCATTGCTGTTTTGCATCTTCAGAGGTCTCTTAGGACAGATGCTACTTTGAGCATCCTCAAAACTGGAGATCTGTGAACTCCAAAGCCAGCTTTTGCTGACAGATACAGCAAGATGCAGATTCCGCAAACAGCTTTGGCAAGTCTTGTATGAAAACAGGGTAAAAATGCTATGAATTAACTTGGACACAGTTTGACTCTACTTATAAAGCAGTAAAAGAGAATGAATTAGTAATTATGATTTTATTTTTATTTTGGACTCACTAACAGTGTGAGTTGAGGTCCATGATAGAAGTAGCTGTTTTTTCTACATCTTCCATTACATCTAGACAAATGGAGAACTAAATAGAAAAGTTGACTTTTTGATGATGTAGTTGCTGGACTACATTCTGGAGCAGTAGTATCTTTCAACCTTGAACAGGCTTTTAATCCTGAAAATGAGAAGCAGTTAGTCCTAGTCAAAATGCCTAGCACATTTTGGTGAAGGCAGGCTCCTGGGAAAACCTCATTAGGACCACTTCAGAAAAGCAAGACCCAGGTCATATGGCAGGTATCAAGTTGCTGCCGCTTCAGTCCCTGCTCATGCAGAAGCTTTCTGCAGGTGAAAGGCTTGGCTACATTACAGGTTCTATCCTTTTCTCTGCTGCAGGAAAAATATGGCCCTGCTTTGCACAAAGAATTTGTTCTCCAAGACTCAGTTAAAAGACTGGGACCTTAGTGTGGTAATTCTTGTATTCTAGTACACTTCTCAAGGCAAACTTTGAATCATATTACTAAGATGTCTCAGTAGTGCAAGAATGTATTTGAAGCTGTAAAGCATCAATATTTAACTCAAAAGTCTCTGCTATGGTTGGTCCTCATGCTTAATCTAGTAAGGCAGTATTAATAATGATTATTTAGCATTTTCCAGATAAAATAATTTCTGTTCCACAAGGAAAAAATTTTCTTAAAGACTTTCCCAAACCACAATGGTGAAAGTGCATGGTTGTTTTGTAAATCTGGTGTTTGTCACCTGTACAGGCTCTGTATCTGTACCTGTATTACCACTGAATTTCTGACTGCTGAGCATGATTTTGTGATTGCAATTCCTATGGAGATAAGGACCTAGATTTTGAAACCAGTGAATGACAGGAGCAGAAAAATAATGATTATCTGCTTAAGGGGTGTTGATTTCATACTAC
Organism: Pycnonotus jocosus; assembly: GCA_013400435.1. Taxonomy (NCBI): domain Eukaryota; kingdom Metazoa; phylum Chordata; class Aves; order Passeriformes; family Pycnonotidae; genus Pycnonotus; species Pycnonotus jocosus. The sequence continues at coordinate 45,974 of VWYP01010612.1, forward strand.
TGACTCACTTGTTTTCTTAAAAATAAACCCCAAGTTGTCCCCCAAAGCAGAACCTATAGTTTAATTGTGTCTCTCTTTTTAGACTTTGCCATTACTTAGCTCTCACAGGTGACATGAGCTTATCTGGGTTAGATTTTCTGCACAAGAAAACAACCCTGACTTTTACCGGGTGGGTGGACAGGAAAAAAACCCAACTTTTTGTCAGTCTTTTGTGTTGCAGCAGCTGGATTCATTGCTGCTATAGCAACACACCACATGATGAGGTGTATTAGATTGCTCTGCGCAGAACACGAGGGGGAAAAGGAACACAGCTCCTTGCTGAAGGTAAAGGTTGCACTGGAGTTTCTGCTGGAGAGCTGGGGAAGGTCAAATGCTCCAGATCCCAGTACTTGTGCACAGAGGAAGGTAGAGAGGCGTGTGGGGGTGTTAAACTGAAGACCCAGGTAAGGTACAGCTGTATCAATTAACCTGAGATCTTAACCCTCCTCTGTGTGGCTGCTCAACTTCCCAGAGAGTCTTATCTTAGCTTTTCCAAGTGTTTTGTTGTTTGTTTTTTTTTAAAGTTGCATTGCTAATGTGACAATGTGAAAACATTGACAACAGTTGGAACTGTTAGAAAGACTCTTCTACTGCAGAGATACCAGTCTTACAGATTAGGAGGTGATTGTCCTCAAATCCATGCAAAAAATGTATGTAGGAGATTTTGTTGTTTCAGCTTCACTTGAAGATGTTGAACAAGTTTTGGTTTTGTTACTGTCTGCACAGTGGTTTGGAACATCTCTGTTGTCAGTGAGAATTTAAGGCATTATCATAGTGATTTTTATTGTCAGTACTTTTTAATGATCTGCTCTCTTTAGCATTTATTAACATTTCTTCCTCTTGCCCTCCCAATCTGCTTCATCAGGTTGCTTGAGACTTCTTGGGAATGAATTTTCATGTAATTTACTCCTTCAGGTTTTATGCTGCCTCCTTAAGTCTAGCAGTGTTGTTAATGCAGTTAAACAAACTTCAGTGCACCTGTAAAGACATGGAAGTGGAAACAGTGCCACAGGTTATTGTAGTTTTTACTCTGTTAACCATTCATCCACAGAGGTAAAGAGAAATAAATAAAGTCAGCCTTGAACTTAAATGTTTATTCAGACCCATGCCAAACTCAAAAAACTATTTACTCCTCCATGTTCTTTATGCACCTTCGTTTTTGTTTTTTTTTGCTTTTACCCATCACTAGGTTAAATGTGACAGGATTTCAAGTAGCATCCATTAGGTGGAGGAAGACAACAGAACTTCATAAGGGGAAAAACTGAGGGACCAGAATGGTAGTGGAGAAGATGGAGAGCCTTCTTGAAATTCAAGTTAGATGGTTTAGTACTTTTCCTGCTTCCCATGAAGGGTTTCCAACATTTTGAATGCTTTCTATTATCTACAACTTAGAACATATTTCTTTCTTAGGACTTACCACTGCTTTAACATCGGGCAGCCTATCAAGGGTGTCAAAATGCGCAGTCTTTCTCCACTGCCCTAAGTAAAAGATTTCAAGCAACCTTTCTGTTTCTGCACATACATTTATACCCTTGGTGGTCCAGTGTTCCAGGGGCTCATTGCCAATGTCAGCAGACTGGAAGCATTCCTGTGGAGACTGAGGGATGGTGCAAAGGCCAAGCCTTCCCCTCGCTCACCCCTTTCAGTGGCATGAAGGGTGAGGGTTAGGTTATAGGGTCTGAGTTAGGGTATAACTGAGCCAAGTCTGAGTGGTGGGCAGCTTTTTCAACTGGCTGTCATGAGGGGACTTCAACACTGTTGAAGAAGGATGCAGCTACTCTGCCTGTCAGGTCACAGGAGAGAATTTGTGAGATAAAAACCCTATAAATGTGCAGCCCAATAATGATTCCTGATCCCAGAATGAGACAGGTTTGCAAGAAGGGATTCTTGAAAATGAGGATTCAGAAAGGGTGGAAGTCTTTGAAGGGAAGACTAGCTGTACAAGAGAAAACTCCAGTGACTTAGCTCTAATTCCACCACTTTGAGCAGAGCAAGGGAGTGCAGATCAAATTATTTAAGCAATCAAAGGGGCTTAATCTGTCTAGATTTAGGGACCTTGTTTGATTGGGTGAATGAGGAACCTCGTTCAAATACCCAAGAGCTCTTTCACTGATCCAGCCCATCCAATGTGGCCCAAAGTATAAGGCACCAGGGATGCAAGTGATTCATAGCATAGTATCCACTAACTCATTGTCTAACTGAATGTCACAGAGGTGCACTAGAAGTGAGTTTGTCCAGGTAGTTAAAAACTTAAGGAATCCAGATAAAAAGGAAACAGAGCACCTTCTTACTGAGTACTACCCCTCTCTGTGTTTGGAATCACAGATGTGATAGTTTATCACACGGAAGGGAGAAAAGGAAGTGAGAGTCCTAGTTAAAACCTTCATTATTTAGCAAAACCAGCAAAACAACATTGAAAAGTGTCCAGCTGATTGTCTCTGCTAGACTAGCAAAAAGGTAAGAGATCATGGAAATATGGGTATGGAAAAGCACATTCTCAGTGAAGCCTCATGAACAGAAGGAATATGAGAGCTGTCAGTAAAAGGTGGTTTCCTTCACCAAATAGCATTCCATTGTATGTTTTTTCTATGACCATATTAGACTATACAAATGTTCTTAAAGATTATAAACCTGGTCATGATTTGGTGAAGAACAGTGTGTTTCCAAATACCATATTTTTATTCATTTGTAGGATTTGTGAGTACATATGAAACTTCCCCCTTGGACTTTTGTTCCTCTTACTTTCTACTGTCTCATTAACCCCACTGAATCTTTTCTAAAACCTTCATAACAAATAATACTTGCTGGTAGGTGAAACCTCTGAAAGGTGCAATCAAACAAACAATAATTCTTTCATTTATGGGTGCCTCTTGTACATGAACCAGCTGAGAAAGTCACAGAAGACTGCTAAAATGCACTACTGTGCCATGAGAATAAATTTACTGCACAGTTTTGCAATTCAGATTTTATTCAGCATTAAAACTGTAACTCATTAATAATGTCAACAGATTTGCAAGGGAGATCTCATCTGCCTACTCCTACAGATTAAATCACACAATTTATTGATGTGATAATCTTTTTACTAGATTTGGATTTGTGGAAAACAGCAGAAATACCTAACTGACTTGACTGCTAAGAAAAAAAATAATCCATGGCTGTGTGTCAACCTCTGAGAAGAAAGAAATCTGGACTTTTGATTAGTAGGAACCAAAACAGACACAAAATCGTAAGGCTACGTGATATGATGTGTATGTGCCTTGTATGCAAATAGTAACGTAGGCAAAATTCCAATATGGAACAACTTGCAGCGACTAATTGATATAGGAATATGTGCACCAGTAGGAGCAGGCCAGTCCCTCACTCAGCCATCAGATGGCTGAGATATTTTTCTAGGGATAAATATGTACATGGATGATTACAGTAGCAGATGCTAACTCTAGGAGCTTGGGCTCCATATCCAAATGTTCATCTGGCTCAATCAAAATGAACAAAAGCATTTCCAGAGGGAGGGCGAACATCTCCAGGGCCGAGTGGGCATTGGCAGCAGTCCTGAGTGTCTTCTTCACATGCAGGAGCTGTGCTCTCAGGAACAGTTATTTCCAAAAGGTCCAGCCACTTAAAGTATTCAACATGGAAAATGAAAGAAAACTGTTCTCTTTGGAAGAAAGCTTGCTATGAAATCATCCTAAGAGAACTTGATCCAGCTCTTCACAGAACACAAGGGCTTGTGGTGTCAAGATGTTCATCTTGGATGTCTATAGGGCTGGCTTCAACACCTATTTCAGCTTTAAGTGTGTGCTGAAACAGGTCAAACACAATCAACAACTTGTGGAAAATGAGGCTCTGGTCCAGGACTGCTGTAGCCAGTGAGCAAGGAAAGGAGGCTTGTATATTAATACCTCAAGAACAGATGTAAAGCTGCCGTTTGGCCACATTTCTCTGTGGTCAGACTTCCTTTAATATTTCCTCTGAGGAGCTTGCTTTCAATATTGCCAAGTCCCAAGTGCTCAGAGATCACGAGTCTATGCTACAGAACAGTCATGAGATGGCTGGAGCTCCCCTGCTTTTAGGCTTGCTGCATGTTGTTTTCTGCAGCTGTGAACCATGGAGAACTTCTTTGTTCTTTTGCAGAGCAAAAGAGTCTTTCAGCCTCCTGTTTACAGTAGTAGGGTCTCCTAAGGAAAAAATGCCAAATGCTCTGACACCCTGAGAAGAAAGTTGTCTTATCCTGTTGGAGTGGTAGAAGCCAAAAGAAAAGCTTTTTAAGGTGGGCATATAGTGCAGAAACTCTAAAACTTAGGGATGCATTTGGGAATATGTGCAAATGATTATTTTCAGTAGCAAATTAACTTCCTATGAAAGAAGAAAATCAGCTCCTTTGGCCGGAACTCAGGGCCTCTGGTGGCTCTTAGAGATTTTAGGTCTTTGAGCTGAAAGGAAGCCCAGCTTCTTCCAACAGATTTGCCACCCACTAAACCTGTGCTGGAATAGTTTTTAGCTCTGAACATCAAAGACTAAAGCTACTATCCAGATGCTGTGCTAAGAAAAACCTCTTCTCTGCGATTCTTCCACCTCCTCCATCAACTTCAGGCTACACTAATTAATTAATCTATGACAAGACACCTCTCTCCCTGCCTGCCTCTCCCATGTAGCCCAAGCGTCATATACCTGCTTTTGTGTGTGTGAATATGCACAAATGCACACAGACACACCTAAAGTAATTAATGTCTGTCATTAGACACAAATTATTGGGTTGAATTACTTTGTTTTTCATTATTTCCAGAAAGAAAAATGACTAATGAAAAGATGCAATGTCATGAGCTCTTTTATTAAAGATGAGTGACCTAAGAAGTGCTGTCAGAGTGGGTGAAGGAGGGTAAAACAAGTGCTAACTGCAAGGCTCCCCTTCCTTTTGCTGGGCAGGTAGTCTGTTAATGGTGTCAAATTGTGTGCTGCTCTTATGAGATGCTGAAGCAGCTCTGGTTGCTTCTGAGGCCAACCACCCCAGCTTCACTGAGAGCTGCAGCTGAGCACTGGACTGAAAGCAGCTGGATTTGCAGGGCTGAGAGGCACTGTGCCACCCACCCACCTACTAACTGTAATTAGGAATGTTCCTTCTCAAACATTTATTCTCAAACAGTCACAAGGTGAGGACTAAAAGCCTGTGAGCTGTCTCTAGTTAGGGGTGTTTTTGTGTGGAATGCTTCTTAGAATGGAAGGAGGCAGATTAGACTTTCAAGCACCCTTTGACAACAGCACTGAAGCTGAGGGTGCACTGAGGAATGCTAATATTGGAAAAGTAGGAACATCTTGACTGTTAATTCTGCTGAAGTTAGCAGACCAAAGCAAAAAAAAAGGGTTGGGCTTCACAAATGCATCACCCTTCTTTATTGTCAATTTGCTCAGAAAATCATTGCTGACATCTCATCTAAGGATTTATTATCATTCTAGTCAGGCTATCTTTCACTTATACTGAAGATTTCTTGGATTTTTACCAGCCTTAAATTATATTGAAAGTAGGCAGATGAACATTTAAATTAAAAGGTTAATTGAAACGGAAATATTGCGCTGGCACAGTTAATTTGTTTCAGTTTGAATGCTTATTAGCTTAATTGAATATTTACAGAACCAAGACAAAAAAAAGTTGTGCATCTATTTCCACAGACACAAAAGTAGATGTACTTATATTCAAAAGGTAAATACCCACTAATAACCCTTAAAAACAATAGTCTGTAAGAGTGTATTTCCAAAATAAGGAATGCTTTTCTATAGTTTAACACCAATTATTTTATGATTTCTTATCAATCACCTTAGGATTTGTGAGCACAATGAAGTCCTGAAAGGTGTCAAGAAAAAGAGTTTACATTGTGTGAATGCTTGGGGCAGGAAGCACTGGTAAGATCTTCTGCCTGACGGGAGATAACCGTGTCATACTCTTGTTTTCTTTGTGGACCGTTTGGGAATGATCATCAAGATCTCCTGAGGAAGAGTTGTTAGAGAAATCTGTCTGCTCTTTTCTCTAATTGGAGAGGGGACAGGAACTGCTGGAAAGGGAAAATGTGATCCTTTCCAGATTTCCTGGAAGAAACCATATTTCAGTTATTTGGCTTTCCAAGGATGCCTAATTTAATAGCACAGTCAAACTGCATTCCTAATCTAGGAGACAAATTCAACAGCAATAGTAAAACCAAAATTTAACTTGTCAGACTTCATGTGTATGAATACAAATGTGGTTTTTAGACAGAACAAATGCTGCAATAATTTCCAAAATAAGGAGTAACACGTGTTATTTGGAGTATGTTTAAACATGAAAAAGTGCTTTAATTGGATTATTTCAAAGAAGTTTATGTTTGAAAACACCTAAGCTTAATAAAAATGATATTGTGAGATTCCCTAGTCAAAGAAACGTTATGGCCCTAAATAGCAACACAAATGGATTTCCTTCCCCCCACCCCGCCAATATCTAATAGACAGACTATTTTAAATTCTGCCTCATCCCCTGTATTAGTTTCCTGAGAGGATTTCCATCATCAGGCTTTAGGGAATACACTTAAGCACTGAGGTCTTGAAACTATGGTAATTTTTAATCCTTAGCAAGTATCCAGTTAGACCTCATTGGCTTTGTGGCATTCAAACTTCTCTTGACATCTTAGTAGGTAATTTTCTCCTTACAGCATTTGTCCCAGTTATACAGGTGGATGTACTGGGACAGTATTATACCAAAACCACTAGTTTGGGACATGTGGGAAAGGGGCTTTCATCTCAGTACATGATTCTGTGAGTTTATACATCTTAGCTGCACTGCAGGATGGAAGATGGTATTCTTGGGCAGTGATGTGAATACAGAGGTGAGGATATGCCACCTGTTTGATGGGAAATGTGACCATAGTAATCATAGTACTACCCTGTAGCTAACTGCATCAGTCCTGAGCATCTTAACTGTGCTGCTTCCTGTGGCTTGAGAAACAAAGGCTTGTCCTTTGGCCTCCAAGCAAAAGAGTTACTGTTTGATTATGATAATTTCCTGCCAGCCATTCTTGTTTCCTGAGCAGTGCGCACACAGCTCCCATGCCAGCAGCCATCCAGCAAGTACCCAGATGCTTTTCTGGTGCACTGCTTCAAACTGATGTGTTGTTCATCAGTAGGCTGACCAAAATTACCTCTTGTTCTTGTTTTATTCAATAACCCTCCTGTGTTTGTTCCCTTTTAGAAATGTAACTGTTCACCTCTGAAAACTCTGTGTGCAATTCACTGTCTTCCATGGGCTTTGAAAATCCTTGCAATATCTTAATGTGAAGGGCACTGATAGGAACCCATTAGCTTGCAGGCTGCAGGTTCCCTGTATTTCTCTTCTCCTCTGGTATTCCCACTGCCTTCCCTTGTTTGCATTGTCACTCCCTTCTCTCCCATCTTGTTTCTGAAGTACCCTTAAGTGCTTTTGTACTGGAGGCTTGGAAATCCCTTTCCTAATTGCCAAGGTAATGTGTTATAGGGGAGCAATGGTGTCTATGCACCTTGAACACTTTACAGTGATCTTTGGAAAGGAAAATCTGTGGATGCATGACAGAAAGGGATGCGGGGGGATTGTGGCCACAGGGACAGGGCACTGCCTGCTTGTGAAAGAAGAGGCCTTGTCTTACAGCTGGACATGTGTAAGGCTGTGAAACCAGCTGCTGCCATGCCTTCTTTTTCATGTTGTTCCTGCTCCTCAGTGCTGAGTCTCCTTTACAGAATGAATTTATTATAGTGATGTATTAAATGCAGGAAAATGGAGCAATCCTAAACCATGACTAGAATCTAAAGAAGGAGTATGTCTTAGGCTAGCCATTAGTCAGGGTTGTTTTTCTCCAAGTTGATAATATAAAAGTCTGGAAATCACATAAATAACCTAAAAGACTAAAAGCAGAATTAAATAATTATTCATTTTAGGTCAGGTTTTGGTTTTTAAGAGCCTAAGTGTAATTATCTGGCACAAGGGACCTTCTAATGGTTTTAAAGCAAACAGCTGGCTGCAACAGGAAACCTTTTGCCATCAAACCATGAAGCACACCCAGTGGGTAGAAGCAGTGAGGCAGATTTCCATGAGCTGGAATCACCAGTAGGCTTGCAGTGGTTCTGGGATGTTTCAGGCCTAGGGGATCTTCTTTGCAGGAGAGATTGTAACTCCACACATGTGGACTGTGTATGGCTAACAGTGAAGCATTTTCTTCGCAGGGCTTTTTTTCCAGCCCTCTCTCTCTCTGCTTTCTCTCAGTTAAACAAGGGACTCATCTTAGCACATTTAACTGAGCTGGATGGAGAGAGAGATGTGATTTTAAACTGCTGAAATTGTAGGAGTCCTTTCTTTGTGAGGCAGAGAATGTATCAGGTAGGCACAGAAATAGCTCTTGCAGTTCAGAAATCTATTTTGAATTGCAGAACATCCCAGGCCCTTAAGTTTTGGGTGAAGTTCAAAGAAATCCTTCCAGAAAGTGAATTCAGAATGTAGCCGGGCCGTTCTGTTCCCATTTGTCTTTCCAAAGCCTGGAAAATAAAAAGTGTTTTCAGCAGTCCACCAGTCCAATTAGTTCAGAAAATTTTCTTTGGTTTGGAGTTTGACTTGGCAATGTAGAGAACAGCTACAGATCTGAAAAGAGGGAGACAAGGAGCAGGAAGTGCTTTTGCTCCCTTTTACTAAGTTCAGATAACTGTATTTTGAATTCTGACCAAAACCAGGATGATAAAAAGTTGTAAACAGCATGTGAACAACATTGCAATGATCTCACCAGTTTGTAAAAAAAAAAAAAAATTACATTTTCTATTTAGATGAAATGCCCTCCCCTTGTCCACAAACCTAAACTTTAAAGTATAAATTGTAATTTCTAACAGAAATAAAATACTCTATATGGTGTATTTTAAATTGACTGCTACCACATGAGAGAATATGTCTTCATAATGATGTTTCTGATCTTGAATTAACTGTCAAGCCAGGGCATTTATATTGTGCAATTGTACCTATTGGAAGGGGATAGTAAATAATCTGAAGCCCCATTCTGGCCTCTGAAACTGATCTTTTAGGGAAGTAATACCAGGGCTTTAAGTACATTCTACCTGGGAAAATGGTAATCCATCTTCCCTTCCACTACAGCTGGTCAGATGCAAACAGAAAGGTCTCACTGATGTGCTGGAGGCAGAACAGACCATGACTGGTCCCTAAAAACACCTGCAGGCCAAGAAGAAGAGTTTTAGTTGTTATGCTCACATTTTAAAATAACTTCCCCCTCCCTTGTTTGATATATTGCATAAGGATAGAGAATACTTTAAATCTTTCTTTTCTGTATGTCCCATGCAAACTGTATGTTTTTTTCTCCTCTGATTCCTGTATCCACTGTTTGCTGGTTACACTTTTCATGTCAAAATTCTGGATAGATGAGGGATAGATTACTTTCATTGAAATCAGTGACAGAAATTATTCCCTCAAGGTCATTAGGTTACTTTCCTGTCTTTATAAAAACAGCATATTATTTTAAACCCAAAGTTACTAAAGTGGATAAAGATGTGGGGAAAAAATGAGCTGATTAAATGGTATATACAGTCTCCATTAATGACTGTTTCACATCTGCCACTCCAGGATGAACCAGATCCTGTGGTTTGTGACAAATGCCACTTTTTTTCATTGAGAACCTCAGAGTGACTAAAGAGCAGAAGTGATTGTTGATCCCCACATTGCTGTCATTCATCTCTTATCGGTTGTTATTTCTGATGTTGCTGTTCTTTTGTCTTGGCTTCCCCTTGATTTTGAAACTGATCACATTATAATTTAACCTTGCAGCATTCTAATTTTAACACTGCAACACTACAAAATAAATAAACACACAGATGAGACTGTTTTCAAAGGATGGTATTTATTTTCATTACCCAGCTTGATCTTGTGGGGCAGAATGAGAACTGTTCTTCTGTGAAAGTGGACATCTAATGGACATCTTACAATATATCCTGAAACAGAGGTACCCTAAATCATAGGTTACTTTTGAAAATACAAGATGTTATGGATAAAATTAAACATAGGTAAAATCCTGGCAAAATTGATTTCATTGTCTTTGAAGTAATTACAAGCCTTTTCACTAACTGAAACTGAGATTAAACTCTGTATTTCAAGAGAACATTTTTTTTTCTCTTGCAGACATATGCACTCTTTCTGTTCCCTTTTTTTGCTCTAAATGTACCGTGCTGGAGAAGAGGCACTCTTTAAGTTCACGACCTGTTGGAAAGTTGCCATGCCAGCAGTGGAGAAGCATCAGTCAGTGCAGGCTGACACGGCTGCAGTCATCAGCCGGTGCCTTTTGTCCACAAATAAGAGGGTATTTCCCTTGACAGGGCTGCAGGAAAAAAACAAAACAAAACAAACCTCTAGATAGATTTCAACAGGCTTCAGTGCCCACTGTTGGGGGAGAGGTTTTAGATGTGTTTACTGGGGTTTTGAGCCCTGCACAAGACATTTTGCGTTGTGCAGGTTGCATTTGTGAAGGGATATTGTTGTAGCGGCTTGTGTTGGATATCAGCTCAAGGGCGTAAGTCTACAGCAAGCTAAGCGATAGCAATACTCAGAGAAGATGGCTTCTGACTTTTAGAAGTGTTTGTTTCTGTGGAGAGATGTTAATTTTGCCCTTTGTCTCCGTGGCAGAAATTAGAGGAGCAGTGTTATATCTGCCTTGTCGCAGGTGTTGATGCTGAGGGAGATTACCTGGGGGCCTGCAAGGAATAGAGCAAGGACTATTGCATTTTACAGTGGACATCTTCAAGGGAGAAGCAGGGGTTGTGCCAGGATGCCATGTTTTCAAAATAAAATTCATAGTGTTTCTTACAGACAAGAGAAATTCACCAAAATATTTTGCTGCGGGATTCATGGTAGTTCTAGTTAGGAGCCATCAAATGCAAATCTAAGTGCCTGCTCTTCCATCATTCAGGCAGCTTTGTCTCAGCTTCTGAAGAAGCCTAAACCATTTCTTTTAAAGAACTAACGTTTACTTTCCCGTACAATTACCTACCTGGAATATAAGAGGATTATTTACAGAGGAAAAAGAAACCAAGGAAAAGAATAAATTTTTCTTTTTTAAAAACCACCCTGTAAAAAGGCTGAAAAATATACCTTAAGGTCTCTTTCTTTCCAAATCTGTATTTTTCTACCATAAATATCAGCATAAATTGATGCATATACTGGATTTGTCTTTGATTCTTCATGACTTTCAGGAACAAGTCAAATACCTTTATACAAGGTCAGAAATGGTCCAGATGCTGTATTTTGCCTCGAAGGACCGAAAACATATAGAGAAATCTCTTCCATGTATAGAAGCAGAGAAGAAAAGATTATTCTGAATAGGTGTTGCCTGTGGGAAGCTTAAAAAGTTTAATTTTAAAAGGTTTTCTATCCCATAAACATTCAGGTGTTAACCTGTTTCGCAGTCAGTGTTTGTAACACCAGGGGAACAGATATGAAATGAACACTTTCTTTATCCTGATGTAACAAAATATGTGCAGATGTGACCACTGTTTGTTTGGTGTGCATGAGGAGAATGAGAACATCTTTGCCATAGACATTTGAGAGAGTACTGTGTTCATTGTTTTCCTAATCCTTTGCCGTGTCAAGGACTGAGCAGTCAGGACTAAGATTATGTGATGTGTCATTTTGATCCTAGCAAATACAATATTCAAATTGGATATAGTGCTGATTTTTTAGAAATGTTTGTACCTGGCTTTTCTGTTGAGATTTCAAAGGGTGAACTGAAAGCATTCAGATGTGAAGCATTGAATTTGGTGCTCAATATTCTTCCTCTTCAGAGTAGCTCACCTAAAACTGTTCCAGTATCTGAGTTTTGACAGTGTTCAAGAATTCAGCTGATGTCACAAACTCTTGCTGACAGATTCAGCAACTTCCAGGGCCTTAAAAATTTTGATTCTCCAACTCTTTCTTTTTTAAGTTCATTAGTTTGTAACCTTTTACGTGTATATATTTTTACAGTTTTATAAATACATAATCTTAAAAATTTGCAAGCTTTTTGATGTTTTCTAATGGCCTCCTCAAGAGAGCAACACTATTTCAGTCAGAACAATTTCAGCAGAACACTCTGAAATGATCTGATGAATTTTAGTTGTGTCTCAACCTTGAGTATGTTTCTTATTTACCTAAAATTATTATCAAAAAAAGCAAGATCTTAGATGAAACTGAAGTGTGGCAGGATCCTGTTATTGTTTCTTTTCCCCCTCATTATTTTGACCTTATTAATGCTGCCAGGTTATTTATAGCTACATGACTGCTATGCTAAAGTCTTTGCAGGCTGACTGACTCTTATTGGAAATTGTGTTTTTGAAGGAATTCCAGGGTTTCTGCTGTGTAGAGTAGGATCAGCATCCTGGCTTCTCATGGACTCCTTGGGGCTTCTGCTCTGGGAAGCCCTGCTGGTGTAGCCAGCTCATAGGACTGACTACAAATACCATCTACAGAAATGCTACCCTGTAATATTTTTCTGTCTCTCCCAAATTTCTGTGATGCTGTGCATTAGTGGGTACAGCCTTAGATAGTGAGGGTCATAGTGAGGGATGAATGGCACTTGATATAAACAAACCTCCTGGTGCTGGAGATTGCCATTGGAAATCCTTTCAGTGCTTCTCCTCAGCTGCAGAATAAAGATGTGTATGTAAGAAACTGTACCAAAAGGCCTTTGCCAAATATTTCAACACTCTGCAGCAAAGGTGTTTGTGCTCTCTAGCTGCTCAGAAAGTAGAATTGAGTGGCAAAACTATAAGTTAAAAAAAAAAAAAAAAAGTAAGCAACTGGGAAAAATCTGCCTCTCTGCCTCTTTAGAATCCCCTTTTCCATTCATTTGTGTTGTAAAACACAGTTTCACCGGATTGCTTAAAACCAAGCCTGCAGCTAAATATTTACCCAATGGATTTTGTTAAATCTGTTCCATTGCCTCTGGAAATGAATTCACACCTCTGATTCCTAAGTACCCTTTGCCTCTGGGCATCTGTAATGAAATACAGGTATTAGAAGAGCTGAAATCAGTTGAGATAACTGATAACCTGAGTCAATAAGCAATGGAATGACAAGACAGAATGATCTTGTGTTTCTCTGGGGTTTGGAAATGGAATTTTTTGAGCTGAAAAGTGCTTTTTCAGATAATGCTTGAAAAATATTTTCTGGGCCTGTTGTCAGCCTTCCTGCATCAGTTAAGTACCAGCTAATTTAGTCCAAAAATATTGCCTAGTAACACGTGAGGAACACCTGAGGAGGCACTTGTGCCAAAAGGCTTTGCCAGCCCCCCTTTCTAAGAGAGGGGCAGTTTCCTAACAACTCTAACACTGCTCGCAGTCAGCTTGTGTCTTTAATGCATTTCACTGTTGTATTGGGTGTTACTGTCATCTCCATCACAGGTGAGAGGGGAGTTTGCCAGTTCTTCTGTACTTTTCATGTGTCAGCCTTTGTCATCTCTTTAACACAAGGGAGATCTGAGCCCAGTGCCAAAATCCAGCTGCATGGTTTGCTCCCTTCCTTTGCTCTCTGTTTGACACTCACAGGACCAAGGCAAGAAGTAAAGTGGGTGCGCTGTCACTGAGCACTCTGCTGTTGGGCTTCACAACCCTGTGATCCAACACAGGGGAACTCTGAGAAATCACAAGTCAGTAGAGGCAAATGGATGGTTTGGGAGAGAAGGGACAAACCAAACATAACAGTGAAGGCAGAAAGAGCAATGGGGGAGTGGGATGTGGCTGCTGAAATAGTCTATTTTGAACATTCTATGTTTAAGAAACTAGATTATGAGATATGTAGGAGGAAAAAACATATCCACAAGTGAGGAATGCGAGATGAGCCTCTGCTGATAAAACTGTACTACGTTATTTTGTACCATTGAGATTCTCATCCAGAAATATGTCTGGAGTCTTCATTTCACCTCATTGAAAATAGCATTGGGCCTGCAATATATGCTTCAAAAGATTTATTGGGATAGTTTTAAAAGCCACAGACTGTAGGGCATTCACCATATCTCTTGAGAGACTGCCTACAGCCTCATACATCTTTCACTTCAGAGTTCTCCTGTTGAGATCAGACATTTTCTGTGTTTAAATATTACTCCTGTTATTCCTAATTAAACCCTGTATATCACACCTTATAATTCTCTCCCCAGCATGAACAGCAGATAGCTGTTTTATTCCCAGCTCATCAGCATTTAACAAAACTGTGTAGATTTGATGTTACTCTCTTCCCAGAAATCAGACTCTCAGGCCTCAGTCCTCTTGAGTGTTTTCCCATCTCTCTGCCTCTCTCCTTGCACTCTGTCAATGGCTTCCAGACAACTTGGTGCCTGAACTAGAATGTAGTAGTTGAGTGTAGTTGAACCAGAGCCAAACAGAAGGAGGAGGTCTCTTGCTTCCTACTCTGATGTGATGCATTTGATAAGGCAGACCAAAAATACACTGCTGCTTTCTTGCCAGAATACCCAGAAGAATATTAGACTCCCACTCAGAATTAAGCAAGTGACACCTGAGGTGGGAATGTACTTATTCTTGTTTGCAAATATCATTAACCAGCTTAGCTCAAATCTGCTTATTACCAACTCAAACGCCTTTCATTTAGATGCCTCTGGACCAATTTAAGGATTGTCTCAACTTATCAACAGGGTCAAATTGGACATGGCCTTGTCCAGGCCGTGGTGTGTACTTGATTTCTCCTTAGAGCCAGGTTCTGTTGCTCTCTGGAGCAGGCTGGTGGCTCCCACATCAGTGGTTCGGCTTGTGGCTGGAGCATCGCTGGTGTTTGTACACAAGGTCTCTGGGGGTGGAGGGGGCTGTAATTGCCCAGGCAAGTTGTCAATGTAGCAGTGAATTCAGGTCCCTTTTTCTTGTCAAAATCCAGGCCTCTAGACGTTACTGCTCTCTGCAAGGATTCCTGTAATGCTCTCAACTTTGGTGGCCTAATTTAAGTGCCCTTGCAGCAGCCACAAGTACCTGGCCACTGAGCTGCTGTGGTACATAGCTCTGTGTGGTCAGTGCTTCATACTGAAAGCACCTGTAAAGTGTTTTATCTGCTCAGAACCAACACATTTCACATAAAAATTGGCTTGTAACAGTTCTCATTGGTATTCTTTGTCTGAAGATATATTGTGCCTTGCAAGCTGCTGGAGGCCTTAGTGCTCCATGCTTTTCTGTAGGATGTCTCTGTGCCTTCACATTGACCACCCTTCCTCTTCTCCTGCCAGCTGTGAGGCCTTCTCATAGTTGATGGCTGTTGAATTTTGGTGACTGGTCTTTGTGAAATAACTCTTTAGGTGTGGTGGATCTTGGGAATGGCACCTTTACAGCTTGTAGTTCAGTGACTAAGTTTCTCCCTGGAGTGTTTTTTTGAGGTATTCTCCTAGAACTGCTGTGTTGTGTTAGAAGGAAAATGAGATCTTTTCAAAGGAAGGAGGTGTGGAAAAATTAGTTTGAGGACATTTAATCTTTGGGGGAACATGACATACAGACATAAAGTGCTGTGTGACAGTGTCTTGCCTGTTTTGGGACCTCTTATTTCCTGTTGTTAATGATAAAAATGTCATCTTTCCAGAGAAGTTGATGCATTGTGTGCATCATAGAGCAGTGCTTGTATAGGAGTGTGTCTTCTGTCTTGACTATTCTTAGATGAGTGTTTCTAAGAAGTGATCTACTTCATTTTACATGAAAAAAAATCTTTAAATAACCATTTGGGGAATTCAAAGCACATCAGGAATCCTTGCAGCCATAAGTGCCAGCCGGCTTAGATGTGCTCCTTCTGGGCTTTCATGTGCTCCCTTTGGCTTTCTTCACATTCCCTTCTTGCCATGGGAGAGGTAAATTCAGGGCACTGAAATTTCTCCAGATGAGAGTCTGCTTACAAGCCTGTTTCTAGTAGCTGAAATGTTTATGTGGTGTTGGAGGGATTTTCATAATCTAAATGTTCTTTTGCAATATAATTAATACTGTTTTATTAAAAGTGTTCTTCCTCAAGCATCTACAACACTAATTTGAGTTTAGCAGGGTCCAACCAGTGTTAGAAGTAATGTGCATTATCTAAGAGGAGAGACACAGTAGAGTGAATCACATGTAGCAGCCTGTTTCTGTTGTGTCCATTTGCAAGCCTCACCAGCCATTATCTTTGAATTCAATATTTCAAGCATTAGCTTTCTGTTCTGGCTTAATATATAAGACTGTTTGCTACATAATTATATTGTATTTCATTTTCTTCTGTATGCTATTGTAATAATGATATTGCCTAATAAAATAATGTCAGATTTTAATTAGGTTAAAAGTAATTTGTTATATTAGGTTTTTTATTAGAGAAAATAAACTAGCTGATAGTGCCTATCAAGCTGTCCATTTTTTTGTTTGTTTCTTTGCATTTGCTTTCATTTCCTGTCATCCTTTACCTGTTGAAACAAGGGTGGGGTTTTTTTCTTCAATTGTTTAAGTTATTACAGTCCTCCACAGCCTTAAGTCTAATGTCTTGATGTCCTAGTGAGGACATATGATGTCTAACTTCTATTTATTCAAAAGAATAGTTTTGCAAAAATTTCTGTTCCTAGATAATAGCTGCATCTTTTTAATCACTGAAATAAATTATCTAGACTAATATAAAAGGGTGTGATAATACTATATGAGAGTACTCCAGCAAGGAGAGGCTTAAATTTGCTGAGAGGCAAAGACAGAATACATTTACATCAAAGACAGTTTTGGAAAAGAAAAGCTTGTGCTAACTTTTGTTGTGGGATACTGTAGGAATAAGCAGTGATGTAGGAACTGGCATAAAGTGTAGTTCTCTTTGTCATTTACTTTTATAAGAGTGTCATGAATAGCATCTCAAGATACATCCAAATAATGAAGAGATGGATGAAGGGCTGAAAGATTCTTCTTTTTCTTAACGCCCTTCTCTTTAATTCTTTAATTCCTTTTGCTTTCAAAGTGACCTCAGTACTCTGTAAACTGCCACATCACATGCAGAGGAGATGTGTCCTCTGTTACGTGACTAAAGCTTATCTTTATTGGGAGATACTGACTCCTCCTTGAAGTGCCACTTCCAAGTACATGCCCTTTTATGTAACCTTCTGGTTTTAGGCTGCCCTTTTTTGTTAGACATTTATTAAGAACTAAATAGAAAACCTTTGAGCTCAGTTCAGCAGCCCATTCCTCTTCTGCTAAGTATGGTAATCACAATGGAATTCAAGCGTATGCTTTGGTTCAGTGTGTACATGAAGATTCTGCAGAATAAGGACAAGTTAAAGAAAGGGGTTTTTGGAACTGGAGCCCATCTTGGCTTTTTTATGTATTCACCATTAGAAGACTCAGAAATTCTTGTATTGACCTGTAATTTCTTGTCACTTAAGTTTTATACAAATTTAGACAGCTCATTGCTGTTTCTTTCTGCTGATTATTCTGTTATCACATGGTGCTGCCAGCCTACCTGTTCTGTTTCTGCTTTGTATAATGACTGTATTGCTGTATTGCTTGTGTGGTTATTCATGGGTATGCAGGCAGGCAGTTTTGAGACAAGAATGTACAGACCTTGATTTCAATCATTATGACTTCAAGAGAGTTAATATCTTAACTGAGTGTCTTGAGGACTGAACTTTATTATAACTAAGGCTGCCTAGTGAAATAATTTTAACGATGCCTGTGAAATTTCTTGTTCCACCACAAAATTAGAGACAGAGGTATGACCTTCAATGAGATCTGCTACCTGTAAACAGGATTAAAGTTAACAAGTTGACATCTGCTTTCAAAGCATCATCATTTGAATGCAGCCACCAAACAATCAAGTTGAATCCCTCTTACCCAAGGGCCACTCACAGAAGGGATATGGCCCGGTAAAAAAGATAAAATCTTACATTTCCTTATGCCCTTAAAGCAGCTAATTGCTAAAAATACCTTCTTCAGATATTAATTAGATCAGCCTGGAAGCTGCTCCTACTTGCATTAACGATGTGATTTTTCTCTGTGTGAGGTTCATGCAGACTCAGTAATCAAAGCTTTCTTTGTCTCAGAAGGTGTATACTTAACCCAAATATGCTCCTAAATGCCTTAATTCCCATCACAGTACCATTCTTCTGTCCTAGTGCCTGCTCTCACTGAGCTTCAAGGCAAATTAACAGCTACCACTATGAAAGAGTATATGTGAAAAATTTCATCAGTGCCTCGTCATTCTTTCATTTGTAATTTATTTTCTACCTTTCTGGCAAACAGATCTGGAGAGACTTGAAATTCCATGGGACTGTTTTTAAAGATTCTTTTCTTTTAGCTGTGTTGTTTAGATACAGTTCAGGCTTTCTTTTCCATAAATCTATTTGTTGTAACATTTCAGAAAATTGAAAAGTGAAAAAAACCCAAATGCATCCATTTCAGGCATAAAGATAAAAAACCTTAAATACTTCTTGATTGTCAGTTGTATAATGGAAAACTTCCTAGCTAATAAGATTTTTTCAACTTCTCTGGATCAGTGGCTATTGCATTAATTGTTTGGGTGCCACAACTTTTCATCAGGTAAATTTACAAAAGCCAGTAGCCGTTTTATTAACTTGGTTGTTTGACTACTCACAGTACTTAATTTTAGTGAGATTTTCCCTGTACATGCAAAGGATCTCAATAATTTCAAGTGCCTAGGAATGCATTTTCTCCTGCAGCTACATTTGGTTTATTTAGTTGGTTTTGTAATTCTGAGGACATGAAAGTACCTACTGTCCTACAGCAAATAATCATCAAATCTGTATTTACAAAAATGGACAAGTTGTATTATTAAAATTGGCAGAAGCCAAGAAATGCTTCCTAACACAATTGTATCACTGACAGCTTACTCTCAAATGAATTTGGGTTTAATTATGGCAGCACAAGAAGAACTGAAAGATCCCTTTGACTAAGTAGGGGTTTAATTATATTTGCAACCTCCTTTTTGCCTCTGCAATGGCAAATAAAAAAATAAAGAGGACCAGACTACCGAAGTATCAAATTACCAATTAAATGCTTCCTGTGATAAAGTCCCTATAATTTTTTATCCCTACAGTTTTCTCGATGAATTATGCCTTCTCTAACCAACTGAAAGAAGTAGAACTTCATATTCGAGTGTTCAAAGGTCATCAGTTCTTTATTCATCTTTGTTTTTAGAAAAATAGTTTTAAAAAAACATATTTTGAAGGAAAAGCTACAATGCCAGTGAAATACAGCTCCAAAATGAGTTAATGGGAAAACTCCATAAAGATAGTCACACATCAGACAAATCAGATTTGGTATTGTATATCATCAGCTTTTGTGTCTTGAGTTTTGGGGACTTCTTCTTTGCCTGGAATGTGTTTTGAGTGTAACAAAAAAGAAATTACTGTTAGTGGAGGTTATTTCTAACTACTCCTTAGTTGAACTAAGCCTCTGAAAGATCATATATAAAAAAAAACCAGCATCTTCTTTATTTTTAAAAAATTTAATAAAATTTAGATGAAGTACAACTTTCTAATTGCATTTGAATAGAGCTTTGAAATTATGCATTTAAATCTGTAGCAGTTACCTGGAATTGACCACTAATGTTTATCAAAAGTGATGGCAGTGAAGCCCTGGCGAAAAGATTTTTGGAGGTGACCAAAACTATTTTGTTGGATAATCTTATGCTCTTCAAAGATGAAAACATATTTGAAGCACTAAACATTAGTTTTCTTTCCATATTTCATCCAATAGAGTAGTTTCTTGTAGTATCAGGAAGGCTGACTCAAAAAGAGCATGGCTAGAAAAATTTATCTAAGCAATGCCTGTAAGACAGCTTCTTAAAGTTTCACATATATATTTTAAGGGTCAAGTAGTCATTTTCTTAAATGTTTTTCATGTCTGGAGTAGTAAGATTCTTTAAGAGAAGTTCTTTATGTTGCAGAGAAAAGCTGGAAATTATACTGTACAAGTGCCCATGAAAAGAACAAAAATGAGGGGTTTGATATGTATTTTGGCCTAGTTAGGAAGATTTTGAATTCCTGAACTTGATAATGCCTAGTGGACATGGAAGACAACTGACTTTGTCATGACACCCTCTAGTAAAGTGCTGATTCCATACAGTATTAAGTATGAAATTAGTCAGTTTTGACTCTCACATTTTCTGTCTCAAAATTATGTGGGTTTTTTTGTTTTGTTTTGTTTTGTTTTTAATTAATCCCTTCATCCTTGTTTTTTAGACCTGAGAGATAAGATCTGCACAGCATTCAAACTTCCTTGAAGACTGTGCGTTATGGAAATGAGTTGCAGTGGGTGCCTTATTAGGCATTTTTTGACAATTTCCCACTAAGGATACAAAACTCCCAGAAGCGGAGCTGGTAAAAAGGATATTGGAAAATTCTTTCTGAAAAACAAAAACACATTTCACTAAAGGAATAAACCCTTCATCCTTGTTTTTTAGACCTGAGAGATAAGATCTGCACAGCATTCAAACTTCCTTGAAGACTGTGCGTTATGGAAATGAGTTGCAGTGGGTGCCTTATTAGGCATTTTTTGACAATTTCCCACTAAGGATACAAAACTCCCAGAAGCGGAGCTGGTAAAAAGGATATTGGAAAATTCTTTCTGAAAAACAAAAACACATTTCACTAAAGGAATAAATCAAGACAGAATTTCAATTTTTTTGGTGGTACTAAAATTGAAAAATACAACAAAAATGAGACTTGCTGAGACTCATGTTGGAGATGAACTTAGCAACAGCTTTTGTTTTCTTTCTTCACTGTAAAAATCTCATCTGGATAAAATACAAGCACACTGTGTAAGTGTGCAATTGCAATGCAATTATAGCTAGCCTCAGGAAAGAGCATTGACCAATTTTATTACAGTGCCAAAGATTAGTCCTGGAATGTAAGGCTGAGAGAGGCCTATTAGGAACTTGCTTCATTAGAACATGTGGAGCAAGACATTCATAAGGCACCAATAAATCCATTAAGGGGAAGAGGGTTCTGAAGTGGCCCTTCAGGACTTTTATTATTAACTACAAAGATTGCTGAGGTTGGTGATGTCAGAAATACAGTTTTAGCCAGCACTCACTGTCCTTTTTAATTCACTGTTCTCCAGTGCAAGTTCACTTTGAAATAAGCAGCCATAAGTGTTCTAGTTAGCAGAGCAGAATCTGCCTAACATGGCTCAATTTGGAAAAAATAGGAGAAAATAAAAGATCGGTGGAAAATTTCATCTCTCACATTGCCACAAATCCTGCATGAACAGAATCTTAGATGTTGACTACAGCTTTTAAGTTCCTCATACCTTAGACACTGTTAGATAGACCCTAGCACACACTTTCATTTTCATAAATCTAAATTTCTGATGCTGGTAAATCCTGAAAAGAAGCAGCAGTTTGTTATGTACGGAGGGCATTTTGATAAAACTGTCCCAAGCAATGGCATACAAGAAGCCTGTGCTGCTGAAAACTGGTACTGCTGTCTGCTCAAAGCTAGGTTTAGATATTGACCAGCTGCATACAAAATAGCATTAGATTTGTCAACAGCATAAAAAATAGCCCCTAAGAAACCAGAACATTTCTCTGCATCCTAATGCTTCTAATTCCCAGAGATACTGGAGCTTCCATCATTTCATGGAAGGAAAAACAGCTTCTAAAGCAGGAGTTTGCGATTTCCTCACTAGGGAAGTACAGACTGCTCAGATAAAGGATGCTTGATCCTGGTTGATATTTTCTACCTCACGGGGGTACTCTTTCCAAGAGTGATTTCAAGATACTCACTGTTACCAGTCTTGTGGCGCAAAACTTCCACCGGTTGGGTCCCAAAATGCTCCCAAGAGTTTCAGAGCACCAGCACACTCAGCTGGACAAGACTGGAGCAGAGAGAGGTGTTTCTCTGTTTCCTGTGTGCCTGCTTTGACAGAAAAGCAGCTTTTATCCAGCCTGAAACACTGGCAGAAGTGTCACTGGCCAGGATTCAGAGCCTCTTTTTTCAAACGCCTGGCTGTGTCACAGCCATCACATGGGACTTGATAACTTTTTCATGCCAGAATTAATCAATTTCTGTGGGCAGTTTTCCTCACTGGCGTGTATCCTGCCTCCCTGGGGCACTTCACCTGTCACAGACAAATGAGCTGGGGATTTGTCAAAGTGCTAGGGGGGTGGCTCTTCTCAGACCCATCAAACTGCGTGTGGACATGTCAGGTCAGGAATTTTTGGGTCTCCTGGGATGTGTGTGGGGCTTTCCAGAAGGGAGTGCCTTCTCCAGGCATATAGGCAACTGCTTCTCTTGGTGGTGTGGTGGTTTTACCCCAGCTGTAAACTTAAGTCACATGCAACTGCTTGCTTATTCCACCACCATCCCCACCCCCAGTGGTAGGTAGAATCAGGGAGAAAAAAAAGTGAAACTTGCGGATTAAGATACAAACAATAATTGAAACAAAGCAAAATATAATAATAATAACAGTGAAACAGAGAGAGGTAATAATAATGAGACAGAGAGAGGAGTACAACCCAAGATAAGGAAGAGATACCCACTACAATGGATCACCAGCCACTGACCAAAGCCCAACCCATCTCCGAGCAGCGATTGGCATCTCCCAGCCAATTGTCTCCAGTTTATGTAGTGAGCAAGATGCTCTGTGGCATGGAATATCCCTTTGGCCAGTTTGGGTCAGCTGTCCTAGCCGTGCTCCCTTCCAGTCATTTGTGCACCTGCTCATTAGCAGAGCCTGGGAAACTGAAAAATCCTTGACTTAGGGTAAGCACTACTTAGCAACAGCTAAAACATCAGTGTGTTATCAACATTATTCTCAGACTGAGTCCAAAACACAGCACTGTACCAGCTACTAGGAATAAAATTAACTCTATTCCAGCCTAAACCAGGACAGATTGGGTTTTTTGAGCTAATGATGTAAATGTAACATGCATTCCTTTTATCATGCACAGACATAGCTCAAGAAATGGAAATGTGATGGAATTGTACTATTTATGAAAAGAATGACATATAGTAAGGGTTAAGAAAATATATTATTTACCATATAAATACTGAAACAAGAAAAACACTTATTTGTGAGAGAGATTATTGCAGTGCTCATAATCCAGCAGCACAACAGCAAAGGAAAGATAAATGAGGGATTTAGTTCTCACCTTATCCATATTATATGATATTCCCACCCACATTTTATAAACCAGAAAAGTATATTGAAAACCAGACCAATTATGCTTCTGATACATGATAAGCATGAAGACAAAATTGTAGTTCCAGTCAAACTATTCTTTGTTTATTTATTCTTTTCTTTCTAGCATTACTAATGTCTTAAAAGTTTTCAGCTTGAAACATGGGTAAAAATGGAACATTCACAGTATCTTTTTCAGAGACTGGAAACGTCACACTTGGAATGATTTCTGCTTTGGAATGTCTGTAATATACTGAAGCCTTAATACCATTCTAATTGGTACCTTACTAATTAGCTTGTGACTAGAATTTTAATTAGATGCACAATAGGTGTTCTCCGTACCTGCAGTGGAGGAGCTATTTCCTAGGAAGAAAAGTGAAGGGAAAAAGATAGTGAAAGGAATCCGTAGAAGACAAATGTAATTTAATCCCTACTATGAGAAATGTATACATTAATTAGTATTTTTCAAAATTACGTCTCCGGAAATGTATTCTTTTTTGTAAAGCACATTAAAGTTTGCTTCAAGATTTGCTTTTCTCCCGTGAAGAACAAACTGTACTTTTTTTTCTGTAATGTGACGTGTGCTGTGAGCAAACTGAGAAATGCTGGAACACGACTGTAGTTAATTAGCCCAGGGCCAGCCCCAGGGACTGAGGTGAACACATCACGGGCTCCAAGCAGGAGTCTGTAATCTGAGTTGCAGAGTAGAGCTGTGTACCTGTGAGCTGGGTCACAGGGAACGAGGCTGAAAAGGGAGATGCCCAGCACCTTGACAAAGGCATTAGTTGAGCCTGGAAGTTAAAAATGCATGTGAAAAGCTTGGAAGATGCAGCTGAGTGAATTCCTGTCAATGGCGACTCAGAGGTACAAATACCTTGGTAGATGAGCATCATCTAGCACTTTCCTTCTATCAGAAAAAGATAGGAAAGAGGGATAGAATGTATCTCTCTGAAAATACTGCCACCACTAATGTTCTCATTAGCTTAATGGCATATACCTGTTACAGAAAAATTTAGGATTGTCATTTGGGGTGAAGGCTCTTTTAAAATCTGCAGAATATCTAGTCCAAGAAGAGTCCTAAAAACATAAATATGAAGTTCCTCCCTTCTCCGAGTAAGCCTGAGTTGTGTGTTTATATTTATAAAGTTATTTGTCATGCCTGGTAATCCCCATAAGCCCTAGCAGTGAAACGGCTGAGTCAATTTCAGAAGATGATGGGACATTCTGAAAAATGATGATCAGGTCCAGGGAACATTTTTATATGAGGAGATATGATATAAACAGTAAAAGTAAAGGGAGGACGAATTGCAGAAAACAGAAAACTAGTTAAAGAGTTATTATTTTTTCCCCTCACTAATGGAACACTTTTAGAACAAGCTTTCTGAAGGAAATGGAAAACATGCTGTACAATTTGCATTATTTAAAAAATACTTTTTGTTTCTTAGTTTTGACTGGCAAAATTCTTCTGTATGGTGAATAAGGTCACAGGTGAGCGACATTCCATGCTCTGCAAGATATTTAAAAGCAATAGCTTTTAGGAACATTTTTCTCCACGTGGCAATGTAAGGCAAGTGAGAATAAAGTTGCAGCCCTTATGTTTTTGATAAAATTTGTAGCACTCACTCTTGAGACCAGAAATTGCTTCACAAATGTTAGGGAGCATTGGTGGAATGAAAACAGCAAAGTATTAACTGGAGAAACATCTGTAAGGTTTTAAGTGTCAGTTGTGTCAAGAAGTGGAATGTGATGTCATCCTTGTGCCAAAATCAAATTGACCCAATCTCAGTCAAATAACACAAGTAATAAGTGGTCTGAAAACAAGTTGCATATTGTTTGTGGAATAGTGCTGAATATAGGAGAAGTCAGAGAAAATTATGATGACCTAAAACCAACTCTACAAGCAATAAATATTAATCAAAAATTTGCTTTGAAGTGTCCACTCAACTGTTCTGCCTAGTAAAAGATGTTATCCCTTCAAAAAAGATGTTCTCTTTATTAACCCACATGTCCTACGAGAATTAGTCATTTCCATGGCAGATTTGTCTCTTACTATGAGTTTCATTAGAAACAGAAAAGAGTGGGGAACTCAAGCCATGGTTAGTGGAATTACACTGCTTTAAATCTTATGTGGGCAGAGATTTAAGGCTGATTGATGTAAAATAGATACTACTTCTTGCTGTCTGATTAAGATGGTGGCTGGGCCTGACGTATCTTGAGGTGTCTCATTTTGCAGAGAGGTTTGAGTCTTCCCTGATAGCTTCAAGCTAGCAAGACACCAGCTACCTCAGGTCAGAGGTTGTGACCACTTCTGTAAAACACTATCCTGAGAGCTGTTATCTCTGCAGAAAGGGAGGATATAGCTCAAACTTAGTGCCATCCCTATCACTCCCGGACAAATGACAGCATACTTGATTGTGAGGTGAACTTGAATATCCCTGCAAAGAGGCTGCATCCATACCCTTTGTCCACTTCCTAGTGGTACTGCTGCTCACATCACAAAATGTCCACCATAGATAGCACTTTAGCAGAGTCTTTATCAGTACTCTGAGAATTGAATAGGCTGTTTGGAAAAAGCAGTTCTAATGTACCACCACTTCATTTGAACAATGCATTTTGAAAAGTAAAAAAACCACCCACACAACAAAACACCTCTTATGTGATTGCCTTTCTGTCTTTGGGAAATAAAAGGAAACTGGTTTTCTATCTTGAGTTCTTTGGTGATGACAGACTTTAGCATCCAGTACTTTTATCCTTCTTGTTGTATACATATGGAGGTTTACTGTGGGATATGGTGCAATATTTTTGATTGCAGGCTTCTATAGAACATCTCCTTTATAACCTAGGCAGTGTGATGTTATTTTACACAGTCTAGTTGACATGAGGATGTAGATTAAAATGCAGGTCAGAAGTTCTAACCAGACTTGGCAGGAAGGAAAGGATATTGGTTCGACAGGATAATTACCCATAGGAAGTGGTGATGCTGACACTAGTTTTAATTTTTTGAGTGCTGCTAAAGATGTTTATCTTCCCTCTGAAAGCTTTAGTCTTTTATGGTTTGAATGCTGGCTGTGAGAAAAACTGTCACTTTTCTCTCTGCTCTATCCAGCAGTAGTGCTCTTCAGAACAGTCAAAAGATTTTTTCATCTGAAAAGAGAAGGAAAATATATTCTTACTTCTGAGCCTTTTTGTGAAACTCATTTAATCAAAGATATACTGTCCTGAATTTGAATGAATATTGGGAGAGTGTTTGCTTGGGTAAATAACATGTATTATGTTATGGAGTAGAGATTTAATTGCTGTTGTTTGTTATTTTTTTTTTGTCTCCTCCACATAGAATTGGCTAGAACATAGTTTTCAAGACTATAAAATAATATCCAAATCTTTTATGATTTTTTCCTCTCTTACATAATTTAAACTGAGGATTCCTTATTTAAGAAAACCTAAAATGAATTTCAGAGCTTGTGTTATGTAATCCAGTTAGTTACATCAAGCAGAAAAACTGAACACTGCCTTTGGGAGAGAGGGGCGGGAGGGGAACAAATGCTTGAAAGCAGAGTGCAGAGAATGGAGGACAGTTTGGGGTCCAGGTTCTGCACAAACCACGCCACGGAGAGGCTGGCAAAAGGCATTGGATACACGTGGAGCACTGGTCAACCCCAAAGGTTCTTCGGGATCAATTTTGGATGCTTCTATACATATGTTTAGTCTGGGAATAATACTTAATGTTTCCACGTGATTTTGTCTTCCAGAATGATTGAAGATTGTGGGAAAAGAGGAAATACCATGGCAGAAAGAAGGCAGCTGTTTGCAGAAATGCGTAAGTACTTCCTGGAAATGTTTTGCTGTGATAGACCAAGGCAGTTGCTATGCAATGTCAGTAAAATTTATGCAAGCTTTCCACCTCAAATCTCCATTGCACAAATGAATATCATGAGACCAAAACTGCATGAAAATGGGCTGATTTGACCAAAGCTGGAAAGAGGGATTTTCTACATCAGATTTTTTTGATTGAATTCTTTTAATCAGTAGTTTCTTAAGACAAAGATGATGGACTACACAGGTTGCAATGAAGAAGGATAAAGGTCTCCAAAAGCTACATCTTGTTTTGGAGGTAACTGTAGTGGGTTGACCCCAGCCAGCTGCCAAACTCCCACACACTTGCTTAATCCCTAACCAGCCCCCTGCAGAATGGGAGAGAATATAGGGAGAGCAGAAGCAAGCAAATTCATTACTTGAGATAAAGACTTGATTAGGCGACAGAATGAGAGGGAAAAAATTACAACAGAAAGCAAGAACCAGTGATGCAAGGGTGGCTATTCTCCACTTCCCAAAAGCAAACTGATGCCAGCCAGTTGTAGAACAGTGTCTGCATTGGAAGACAAAACTCCCCACCCCCTTCTTTCCCTACCCAAGTTTTATTGCTGAGCATGGCATTATATGGTGTAGACTAACCTTTTGGCCAGGTGGGGCCATCTGTCCTTGCTGTGTCTCCTCCCAGCCTCTTGCCCATCCCCAGACAACTCTGGGAGGGGACAGAGTAGGAAACAAAAAAGCCTGGGTGCTGTACAAGCACTCTTCAGCAACAGCTGAAACAGCACTGTGTTATCAACACTTTTTTAGCCACAGATCTAAAACACAGCAGCATGCAGACTGCTATAAAGAAAGTTAACTGTGTCTCAGCCAGACACAGTTCAGGGACTCATGTACTTCATACCCCACTTCAGTGTAATTTTTTATAGTTCCTAATGAAGTTCTGTGCTCCCTGCACAACAGTGTGTCAGGGATTGTACCATACCAACAATATTCCTGCACTTCAGACAGTCATCTCTAATTTCTTTTACAACCAATCCACTGTTTCTCCAGAAAATTCCATTACATGTCAAGTTTGAGACTGTCACCCTGTTACTAGATTTACCTGAGTTTTGTGTGTAATTACTAAGCTTCCTGTTGTTTGTCCCCTGCCACATAGTAAACAATGACAGAGGATCTCCCTGATCTTTGGTGGGAGACTAAGATGGGCATTACTGGGACTGGAGTTACTGTGCATGATGGAAGGCCAGGTGTGTGCTGGTGAATTCAGTGCACTCAGGAATGTTCCCCAGGAGAGAGCCCTACATCTGAGCTCAGCAAATTAAAGACTTCCCACTCAGATGACCTACCAAGAACTGGTTTGGCCCTTCCACAGTGTCCACTAGCTCTGTTGTGCCCTGTAATTGTTTTAGTACCACATGGTATTTGCTGTTGTAACGCACGAATATTTCTCTCTGATCTTTTCTCTCTGGTGCCCAGTGACAGGACATGAGGAAATGGACTGAAGCTGTCTTGTAAGAGGGCTAGGTTGGATACTAGAAAAAGGTTCTTGACCCAGAGGGCACTGGAACAGACTCCCCAGGGAAGTGGTTACAACACCAAGCCTGACAAGAGTTCAAAAAGCATTTGGACAATACTGTTGGACACATGTTGTGATTTTTGGGAGTATCCTGTGCAGAGCCAAGAGTTGGACTCAATGATTCTTGTGGGTCCCTTCCAGCTCAGGATATTCTGTGATTCAATTGTCTCTTGTGTACAGCATCTTGGACCCTTGGAGGGAGGTGGTGTACTTTGGCCAGAATGAAAAAAAAAGTGTTTGTCCATTATCAGAACATACTGTAGTTTTAATTAGAATTACAGAGCGACCTTGATTTTTATCAGCTAAAATCAGTGGCATAGGAACCATTAATTTCCATCAGTTTGAAATACTCCTAAAATATTTAGGACTTTGCTGTGAGGATTTATGGTTTGTTTCCACAGTTTTGAAGGCTGTTTTGATGTTGGATTGTTTTGGAGCAGCTAAGGAAGTGTTGGGAAAATCAGCAGTTGTAGGCAGATGAGGGACTATTTTTCTGTATTGTACACCAGCAGTTACAGTCTACTATTCTCTTCTTTCATATTTTAGCCTTTTGACATATTTACTTCAGTCTGGTTTATCTCATGTCTGCTTCCCTTTTCTGTTTGCCTGCCTCTGTTCCTCCACCTACTACACATGTACACAAAGAACTGGACATTCAAACTAGGTAAAAGGAGGGGAAGTCTCTGTGGAAAAACTAAATATATTTTAGCCATACTCATAAAACACTGAACTTTGCATTCTGAGCGCCCCTCAGACACCTCTGTGTGTGGAGGGTGTGCTTCACTGAAACCAAAGTTCATTCTGTCATCGTGTTCAGCTGCCCCTGGCTGTGTGCAAGACCACACATTTAACATGTTCAACAAAAACCATGTGTCCTGATGCCCTACATACTGTGGGCCACGTGAAGCTTCTTAACATTCTGATAGGCATAAGCCTATGGTAATAGGTAAACTCCACAAACTACCAATATCAGAGGAAGAAAATTTATAATGTAAAGCCTTTTGCCTAAACCATGGTTTTAGTTCTTGGAACCTACATCTGCAAATCTGTGATTAAAACCCCACAATAATTTTACAAAGTGGGTCATGTTCCAGACGACACAAGATAGGAAAGAGGGGAAAAAAAAAAAAAAAAAAA
>VWYP01010612.1:75684-120762 GCA_013400435.1 Pycnonotus jocosus
AAGGAAAAAAAAAAAAAAAAAAAAAAAAAAAAAAAAAAAAAAAAAAGAAGATAAAAAAAATAAATCCAACATTTGAACCCTTTGTGAGTGGAAAATTTGTCCTGACCAAGGAATAGAAAGATTTGATTCTGACTTTAAATTTGAACCACTGTGATTTTCCCTATATTTTGAGATTTCCAGTTCAACCTTTTTTTCTTCCTTTCCTTCAGAAGAGGCATCCTTCTAGTTCCAAATTACAAGCTTTTATGAATTAATATAACCTGACATGCCCAGGTATATCCACACTGATGAAGAAATCAAAATGTAGATCATTGTTGGCACATATTACCCAGCAAGAAAACAGCAGCCAAAGTTGCAGTGTGTCCCTTTGTTACTTTTGCAAACTGCAAACAGTGTTACGTGACATGAGCATATTCAAAGGAAACAAGGTGAGGCACTGCCAGCAGGCAGAAGGAAGGAGAGGCCACTGGCAATCCTGTGGGTAATTACAAATTTGCTGTCTTGTTTGCCATGCTTAGTCCTGCATCTCTTTCCACTTGTTTTTCAGGACTCTCCATCATGTAAGTGATGGCACTTTTCTACAGAAGTTATTTGACAAATAGATCTCTGACTGTGGCAAAATGTGAATCATGACAAATTAAATTGTCTGTTCCAGTGCCTTACCAGCAACACCTACTCCCCAAATAATATCAAAATAATACCATCCACTGTGTGTGCAAATAGTAAAAAAATAAGAAAAAACCCAAAGCAATGTTGCCTACAAATTTGTTTATTTAGGATTATTACTGCAACTTCAGAAGCTCAATGAGCCAGAGTCTCACTTTGCTTTCACTCTTTAAATCTTGTTAAAAGGCTGGAGTTTTATAAAGGAGCACTGGAAGTTTACTGATAACTTTCACTAAAGTTAAGAGGAGAGAAGTTACATTCATTTTACTTATTTTTTCCTGTTAAAAAGGAAAAGCCTAGTGTTGCAAGCTTTATCTTCTCTTTCACCTGTAAAGAAATATTCCAAAAGCTGTCAGTGAGATACCAAAGAAGAAGAAATGAAGCTGTGAATTTTTAACAAAAGAGGATATAATGGAAAGTACTTCACAAAAATACTTCCCATACCTGATGTTAAGTAGTCATAGGTAATTTCTCCTAGGAGCAGATGGTGTAACTGGCAAAAGGAGTAGCTGGGAGCCCTGGGAAGACAGTGTGGGAGAATTTCATCAGGAAAAGAATGGAATCTGGGGAGAATATAGAGTATCATTCTCATTTTCATCTCATAGGCCAGAGCACATTTTAAAAATTTTGGTCGGAAGGACTGTTTGAAGGGCATTGTTTAAGAAAGTGAGGGTGAACGATGCTGTCATAGGCAGAATGGAAGATTCAGGCAAGATTTATAAGGGAAGGAAGCCCTCCAACTGAGTCACAAGGTGCAAAAGGATCCCCCTCACTCTGGAAACTCCTTCTCAGAGAGTAGTCTGAGTAGAGCTCAATCCAGTCCTAGTCCCAGACATGGTCAAGAGTTTAATTCTTAAGGATCATACAGATGTAATTGATACTTTATATGACTTCTTCACACAGGATTAAGGATAGAAAACCAAATATATTTATAGGAATAAGATAAATATTTTAAAAATATTTTAATCAAAATTACTTACCAGATAGTATAAATGTTTATAACTAATTATATTGGGCACTATTTATTAAATAAATTGTTTCAAAAGTAGCTTAGTAATTATTAAGTAGAGATTGGTGTTACTCACCCATATCAAGACTGTGGGCAAATCTCTTCCACTTGGCCTCAAGGAATAACCTTGAGAGGCATCCCCACTCAAGGGAGGAGTTGCCACATACATATCCAGAAGCAGCATGTTAGAAGTCCCTGCCATTAAATAGTGGAACTGAGCTTTCATGGTATAAAGTGATTGACTGTCAGTCAAATGTTTCTAGGCTACTGTGCCAGCTCAGCAGCTTTAGATAAGTTATCAGTACTATCACCTGTTGCTTCCTTTGTCAGGAACTTTGTGTGCCACATCCTCATCACTGCTGATTTCTGTCAAGTAAGACAGTTTTTCATGTCCCCAGAAGGTTTAGCTTTGGGATTGTGGAGTCAGGCTGGTCTCAGCATTCCTGAACACCTAATGCAGCATGATCCACCTTCTCCATCCACCACTGATAACTTATGCAAATGGGAGAAAGTCTGAGCTGTTTTACCCTTGCTTAGACAGAGTATCCTGCTACAGATGCTGACGTGGCCATATGTTCAGCAATTCAGCTGAGAAATCTTAAAGCATTTAGGAAGCTTGTGTAAAAGCAGGGCTGTATCTCACTCCTCTCACATCCTGACTGTACCTTGTTTGGATGAGTTTGTTGGACCTTGTGCCAGGTTCTGCCCCCATGCTACCCCTGTGTACTGTCCCTGTTTGTGAGGTAGCTGCCACTGAGTTCCCATCTCTTGGACAGCTGCTTTGGAAGTGTTACAGGATCTTTACATTGCAGCAGCTTTGCTTTTTGTGGAGCATAGAGCTGACCCTCAGAGGTCTCCATTGCAGAGAATATATATCCACAAAATGGAGAAAGGCCTCACACCCCTTGTCATTGCCCCCTTCTGCAGATTGCCATAAGTCTTTATGTTACAGCACAATGTTTTCTGATTTGGTTTGTTGGCAATACCTTGCTCTGGTGTGGCATGTCAGCTAAAGATATTTGTTATGAGCTTTTTTTGCTAAATATTAAAATCAGCTGAGATTTTCCCTACTGTTGGAGCCTGGCCAGTGTGTCTTTTAGCCTGCAGCTTGACCAGATTGTTCTTCAAAGTGACAGACACAGTGGGCTGACTATTCCGTGCCTTCCTTTATGAAATTCTTTTAACACTGTAGCTCCTGACATTCCCCTTGTTACTCCACACTCCTCTCTACTCTCTCTGCAAAGGAGAGAGCCTTGAAAATTGTTAAAGGGAGGCAGCTCGTGTGTCCTCTTTGTTCTCTGGCTTCCCTGCTTGCAAAGATACGCACAGGTCATATTCCATACAAATGTCACTGTTACTCTCTTCCACTAGGGGCTCAGGATCTGGATCGCATCCGTTTGTCCACCTACCGAACAGCATGCAAGCTTAGATTTGTTCAGAAGAAATGCAACTGTAAGTATGCCAGCAATTCTTTCACCTACCATTGTTACAAGCTTTCCACTGCACTCTCCGGTCTGTCCTTCGCACCTGGACTGTGTGATCTGGCATTGCAAAGGACACTAATCAGAGTGCCTGGGCAGACTTCAAATATCAACCTGTTTATATAAGGAACTTGCCTCAAATATATGCCAGTGATTCAGTCATAGAAGGGTGGGTCAGGATACAGGCCACAGCTTTAATTAATAAGTATGTTAACTGCATTTTCTAATGTTCTTGTGAAATTGCATTTGTGAGTTTCAGCAGGGCCCTGCAAATTAAATGCTTTTATAGCAGCTCTGTGAGAAAAAATACTGCTTGCAGTCCTCTTCTATTTAGGGTGCAGCAAAGTAAGTGCAATGTTGGTCAAACCCCTCTATTTCCAGAAGGCCAACTAGACACAGCTTTTCTGAGAGAGTGAACCTGCTTGTAATATCTGCATATCTGTCTCACTCCCTCTAGGTTTAATTGGGAAATTTCCCACTTGATTAGTGACTTTTTTAACTTCTCTTCAGAGATTCAGTCTTTTTCTCTTTATAGCTGCACTTTCCATTAACATAGTCATGTGCTGTGAGCTTTAAAGGGGAAATACATATAAAATCTGTAATGAGGTGTATCCTTTCTTAATATGCAAATACTTAGAAGGGCAGGTTTGAGTATATGTGCTTTACTGGACCTTTCCAGTAAAGAAACTTAAAAAAATACCCTAACCGAGGGCACTCTTGTCAGCAGTAGCAGTAGGGAGAGTACCAACACAGAGAGAATAAGTGGGTTTTAGTCCTGACATATAGACTAGAATGACAACCTGGCTATGCTTGTGCTACACACAGTGGAAAGTATGTTAATAAATGCTCACTGTAGATAAAAATTTACTGCCCTGTTAAGTTCCTGGTTTTGGGGTTGCATCTGTCTGTGTTACAGAAGTGTTTAGCTTACACTGTCCAAACATACTGGAGAGGCCAAGTTGTAATGGAAGATATTTTGGAGAATATTTACTGTGTTAGTAGCCACAGAGCTGATAGTAAAATCACTTTTGTGGCACACTTCTCGTGTTTTTAATATGTCTTTAGCTGAAGTACGAATTGAAGGTCTGGTGTAGCATTATAAGCAGTCTGCCAGACACAAAACCCAGGGGGGGTTTAGTACCCGCCCAGCAGCTGGCTTCTTCCATTCAGGAGAAAATGTGTTGAAAGATGCTATTATGTTGTATTCAGTTGTTTATTTTTTTAAATCTTATGTTTAGGAGGATGACATTGTCACTTCATTTTCGTGGGAACAGAATACAGTAGTCTGAGGTGACAAAAGTATCCAATGAAATGGATGGTGATAGCAAAGTATATATGCAACTGCATGCAAAGCAAATGAAAAAAACCTAAGGGCTAACAATAGCCTCATTGCTGGGAGTGTCTGGCTGGCTGAAAATATACTGGTTGTTAATTTTAATTTTGTGCCTCTTATCTATCAACTGCTATTTGCTTTTGTGGAACTGTTGGTTCTCTTCATAGAGAAATAGTGCAGATGCCCTGCAGTTTGCCAGCTTGTGCCAAGTCACTTATGGACAGGATTTGCTTCTGGTCTCCATTGATAATCTAGGAGGAGTAATTTGCTGATCCTGTTTAAAGATTTATGCTTTATCAATCTCTTCTTAAGGAAAAAGAAAAGGAGAAACTTAAAATGTCATCCTAAGTGTTAGGTTCTGTGCAACTTAAGGAATAATGCCTGTTGCTCTGGAACAGGCTGGACTGTGTGTGTCTTTTCACCATCAAGTACAGTTTCCTTCTCGTCATTTGAGTAGACTGCTGCTCTCCCAGATGGGTTTCTCTTATCAATGGGAAGTCATTGATTCACCTGACAGGTATTCTAGCAATGGCTGTCCAAGAAAGAGGTGCTAAACACAGAGCCACTGAACTGAGCACTGCCCTTGAAGTGGTTAATATCAGACCTCTGGCTCATGTCAGCTACTGTTCTGGGGTTTGGGGTTTTTTTTTCCCCCTACAGAAATTGTCATTATGCACCACCCAACAGTAATGAGACAAAAAAGAAAAAGGGGTCATAGGGAAAAAAAAAACCCTCTTTGCTGCATCAGAGCTGCTTCATTTAGAGTAGAATATAACAAGAAAAAGCTCAAAGACAGTTCTGCTCCACTCCCAGTGCACAGCACCTCCTGTCACTCAAGCCATCCCTGTCTTCTTTCAGCTGTGCTCTCCTGCCCTGCCCTGGCACACTGGCCCAGACTTACTAGAGAAAAGTTGGCTTGGAAAGACTGTATTTGAGGAGTTCTTTTAAAGAGCTAATTTAATGAATTGCAGAGAGCTGCTCTTGGCTACAGGCTGAAGGTGTATGAGGATGGAAGCAGAGAGCTGCTTTGAGTGCCAGAAGTGTTTGTTCCAAGGAAAGCAGAGCAGAGGCTTTATTAGCACCATCTTTTTTACCCAGAGGTGCCCATTAGCATAGGCAGTCATGGGATATCATTTAACAGGCATCTGCACTTATCACGCACAGTGCACTGTTTGTTTCTGCTGCCTTTAATGCAGACGCAGACACAGGTTCATCTCCTGAACCCTTTGTGAATTCTTCTCTCAGTACAAAAGCAGTTTTTTTGCTGAAACCTTCAGCAGCAGGCTGAATTTTACTGGCAAAGTAGGCAGTGTGCAATGGGCTAAAATCATATTCCAAGAGCCATTCGCTCTTGCAGAGTTTCTCCTGAAACTAGCTAAAATATCTGGGCAAAAACTAGAGAGAACATGACAGTTTTACCACCTTTTACCAAAATATCACTACATACCTTGTACTTTGAGTACTACCACTGTTGATCAAATAATTTGCTTTGTGAAATTATTTCCTTTTCACAAGAAAATTTCTTTGCTGATATTTAGCCAACAGTCTTCAAAATTGCAAATACATGTCTTTCTGATAATTCTATAAAACTTTGGGAGAAGACTCTCCGTGTGGAAAGTATTTCTTTTATAAGAATGTCTCAGCATTTTAAAGTGACAGTTTAAATACAATCATCAAAGTGGGAAAAATCATTATCAGTAATTGCAATTATTTGTCAAACAGGATGAAATTTAATCCTGTTAGTCGAAATTAGTTGAGCCTTGCTCTTCAGAAAAGCAAGAAATTCTTCTTAAGGACTCATAAAAAAAGTAGATAAATTTGAAAAATCTCTGATGTTATCCTTCAAAGAAAAATTCCTGCAAATTTAAGTGTTCACTTTCACCTAAGTTAACACTGCAAATAAATAATAATAGCATTTGCAAATTATTGTTGCCACAACTCTGAATCTGCTAAGTGCCCAAGTGTGGTATGCAATATGTGACAAAAATCCCAAAAGGGACATGCGAAATTCTGAATGCAGAAATCCTAAAAGCTGGGAAACCTTGTTAATTCACCATGAATATAAACTAATTTTATGCTTCTTATTTCTGCTGACAATTTCTAAAATTGGAAATAATGAAAAGATGGGTAATGTAGGTACTTTTGAGCATGTGGTGGGTATAGAAAAAGATAATTGCAGACTACTTGCTGATTGCTTTGCAGAATTCCTGTAGCAATAGCAGTAGTCTTCCCTTAGTTATAAATACTAGCACAAGACATAGATGCCTTTTCTGGAAAAAAATAAAAAGAAAATAAATCAAATAACTACTAAAA
The DNA here is from genome assembly GCA_013400435.1 of Pycnonotus jocosus. Lineage (NCBI taxonomy): Eukaryota > Metazoa > Chordata > Aves > Passeriformes > Pycnonotidae > Pycnonotus > Pycnonotus jocosus. The sequence goes on from VWYP01010612.1 coordinate 82,487, forward strand.
TCTTGAGAGGGTACTGAGATTTGGGCATTCATTCCAGATGAATGCGAAGAGTTGTGGACAGATGGACCTTGGAGAACACATTGCTGGTGATTATGTCATCTCGAAGTCCCAGAATGTAAATCCGGGAGTGTGTGAGGTGACTGTGGCCACTTTACTGATGGATGGTGTTGGATATAGTCTTGGAAATAGCAGCATCCTAATAATTTGAGGTTGAATTTCATTATTTGGGGTAATAAAAGCAACTAGGAAGCAGGTACAGGAACTTGATCAAACATGCTATGTGTTTATTTCAGTCTGTACTGTACAAAATATACCAAATAGGAATAGCTGACTTTAGGATACAGATTTTCTAAATGTGCTTTAAAGGTGGTCCTAGATTGTATATACTGCAAGAGTCAAGGAGGGAGATGGAAAAACTACAGGTGAGCACCTTGAGGTCTGAACCAATGTTGCTCTCACCTAGTCAGACAGGAGAGTATTGTTCTTTACTGTGCTGCCAGTGCTTTGGAGCAGGTTTTGGAGCACCTGAGTACATTCTCAGCAAACATAATTCCTGCTCAGCACCCTTTACTGACAGGAAAATGCCATCTTGGCAAGGTTGATTTGCTGCTATTTATCCATGGCATCCAGGCACAGAAACATCTTAGACTTTCCTAAAACAAAGACAGCAGTTAGTCCTGTCTCTCGACATCCACTAGTGTCCAGAATCACCAAACCCCACAACTTATAATTATCCCCAGTGATCATTGTGCAGTTGATTTATTTTAAGACTTCTTTCTCAGTGAATTTATTAACATGCTGAGATGAAATACCATGTTCACATGCAAATTGCCTCTGGGGTATGGTGACAGCCAGGAGTAGGACGTAACAACATATCATAATCAAAACCATTATACCATTAAATAGCACTCACTAATACAGAACTGTGTGGCTGGAAAACTGCTGCTGTCCTTGATGAGCTATCCTAAATGTGTTGTGAGATCATTCTGTGACTGTGTCTGCAAAAGCAGACTTTGCTGATTTCCCTAGATCAGAATAAATCATTGACAGTTGGAAGTGTGAATCAAAAGCTGTGCTGGTGATGGTAACATGTGGCTTAATTAATGCAGACAAAAAGGGAGCTTGTTTTTCTGGCAGTTCAATCTCAACACCTTAGGATGTTGGTATCTTTGTTTCTCCCTTTAATGTTGTTCAGTGTGAATGATTTTTTTAATTTTTTTTTTTATTACTCTTTTGGCCTATCCAGGTTGTAGTACAGCAGTTTCCACATAAGGAGCACAGCTGACATGACTGTCATGGAAACCTTACGTATGTCCAAGGCAGTGTCCTCCACCTGCTCTTTGTTCTGCTTCCTCTGGGCTTGTGTAGTCACAGCTGAGGCATGTAGGCATGTCAGTTTAATCTCCATATATGCTTTTGAGTGATTCTCTGATCTGATCTGCCTTTTTACATTTGTTTTAAGTTAGGTTAATTTCTCTGCTCCTGAAATGTAAAAATTTCCTAGTGAAAATGAATGACAGTTATTGTAAATACATTATTTTTAGATGCTTTTCTTAAAGCTCTTTTCTGTCTGTAGTCTTAGACCTCCTGTAATGCTACAGCAAGCTGCTGAAAATGAGTTTGTCCTAGAAAGTGACAGTCTGGGTATGAAATGATGAGATCAGCTTGTATGAGCTACTGCCCCGCATCATCAGGGCAAGCAATTTTTAAAAATTATTTGATTTAACCTAAATAAAATTGCTAGGGTTTGGGGTTTGACTGTATTTTTTCTATGCTGGGCTGACACTTAAAATATAATTTTACCCCATCCCATTCAACGCACCATTCAGCACAAAATGAAAAGTCACAATATCTGATACCTGTAGTAAAAGGAAAGGATAAGCAAGTCTTGATTCCACACTGGAAACGGTGCACACAAATGGTGTGATCTTTGTGTTATCCAGTGGCTGAGGAAGTTAACAGGACATCCAGGTTAAACTTTCTTCTTCTGCATGAGAAAACCTGTGCTGATCTTACATATCCAAAAGAGTTCCCTAAACCCAACACAAGAGGATATTCACAAGTGTTCCTGTCTGTCCTGTTGATGTTTAACCACCAGATCTTTCATCTGTCCATGTTGATTGATTTAGGACCATGTAACTGCTTCTCTTTACCAAAACGAGACCTCTTGCCTGAGTAGTATAAAGACATTCATCCTTTATCTCAGTGAGTATTGATTTTCTCCAGTGTGAAATAGAGTGCACAACAAATGTGCAAAGGTGCAAGAATCCCATGAAGATCCCTGCCATGGCAGCAGGTATTCACTGTCACTATCCTGCCCTTTACATCCCAAGAACTGTATAGCCCATGCAATTTTGTACTTGCCCTTCTTTTTGTTTTACTCAGGAAATTTACCATCAGAAACAGAGCCACCAAATTATGATGATTACAAAATTGTTTAGATTAAATAATTTAATCCTTCATCACTTTAGTTTCCATGGTTAGTGCTCTGTTCTCATTGTTGGGTTTTATGCTGTTTTTCATTTCATCTTGGAAGCAATAAAGCACAAGATAGTTTCAAGCTGGGTCACAGAGCAATCAGACTGAATGACAAGCAGAGTTGCCTACTTGAGAAGTGCAAAAGGTCTACTTGGCTGCAATTTGAAGCAATCTGCCTCTTGAATTTGTGATCATGGGATTCTCATATTCTTCTAAACCCTGAGTGATCAGTCTTTTATGAGATTTACTTAAAATCCTATAATTTGGAAAGAAGATCACCATTTTGCATTCTTATTTTTGTTCTTTATTGTTGATCACCTTGGGTGTTCTATGATCTGCTTGTTACTATTACATAGAGGTAGAGGCTGGATATATTAGTTGTTTTCTTTGTTTTCTATTTTAATGAAAGCCAAGTCTTGCAAGTTCCTTTACAATGAGTGGCATTATTCACATGGCTCCAAGAGATACAGATTTAAAAAAAAACCCACTCTATATTACAAGAGTCATGATACCATTGTGTAAGTTACTAATTCTGGTATCCTGCAGTATTTGAAGAATGGAAACAGAGATGAGTTAATGATTTTTAAAACTTTCTTGTTCCTTTGTCTTCACCAACAACTTACAGACTAAATGCTTCTGGAATTGCTAGTACTGTTCCATATGGGTTTCCAGGCAACTATGGAAAAAGGATGCATATATTATACATTCTGCATTATGCATCAATTATTTAATCAAAAGTTCAAAAGGGCTTGATTTAGCATATTCCCCGCAGACAAATCCTCAGTCTGTAAGTGTTCGCTCAGAGCACAATATCCTGAAAATAGGTTCAGATTTTCTTTTCCTTTCAACTGTAAAAGTTTATTAATATGCTTGACAATCATAATAGCTGTTAGAGAGCTGGCATATAACCTGTATATTTGGCATGTTCATTGAGGGGCTGCTGTTCAGCCTTTTCTTCAGCGTTAGCGTGAAGTGTACTCTTGTTATATAAGAGCGTTGTGTTATCTCAGATGTCCCTGAGTATTTGCTCTTACAGGCTGCCACTGCAAGTCTGTCTCATCCAAGACTGAGACAAGAACTGTTAGTGGGTATTTGGAATTAGTTTTAATGTCAAAAGGAGTGAAACAAGGATATCTACCTTAAAACTCTAACATTTTTAGTTGCTTAGAGATTGATTTTTCAAACATACCCATGATCCCAGGTGACTCCTGTTGAAAACAGGAGTTGCAGAAGATTGTCAGCTAATATTATTTTGTCCTTTAAAGAGGAAAATGACTGATTTGGCTTTCTTTAAGTCAGAAGTTGACAGACACGTGGCCTAGGTCACATCACAAGTATACCTACATGCTGCCCTCTGCTACACAGGTGGCACAGCTCTGCCTGAATGCAGACAGCTTTTGTAATTGGATCATAGCTGAAAATCTCTTCTTACTGACTTCCTGAACTCTGTGAAGACTGCCATTCATGTGCTATTTCTGATGGCTTTCCTGATGAACATGTAAGGTTGGACAGTCTGTTCTGTTCCCCGCTCATGTCTCTGAACATCTGCTGCTGGTAATAGGCATCACTCACCTTTGTCTGGCAGCCTTTGGCTTAGTTTCCCCAAGTTAGGAAGTTTTTGTATCCTGTTTCACATAGGTCCTCTTAATAAGTACTTCAAACAAAATATTATTTATTATTATTATCTTGGTAATCTTGTAGACAGTCTAAAACCAGCAATATTTATGTAGACACATTGTTTAATGGAAACAAACCAATACTTTAGTAATCACAGAATCGCTGTGTCTTCTGATTCTTTGTGTGAGAGCTTTTTCTTCTTTCACCCTCATGTTTTTCCCCTCAATCTGTAGCTGTCTTTTTAAGTCTCCTTCACTATTTCCCTGTCCCTTTTTCAGCTTCATGTCATTATCTGTGGCATTTGCTTTATCTCTGACTTCTCTGCAACCCTCATTCCCCTGTCTGCTCTCTCTTCTCCTGTTACTCTTGTGGTTCCAAGAACCCTTTTTCAGGCAAACCCTCTCTTACATTTGAGCCTTTGTTCCCTTTCCTTGGGCTGTTCTGATCTGTCCTGTGTGGGTCTTTTGCTGGGTCTGCCCCGGTCACATTAGCACCTCCATAATGTGTCAGAGTGCATTAAGCAGTGTGACTTAATGCCTGTCACATAAGGGTCATTCTCTCAGGTTTCTTTCTGTATGACATCCTGGTTATGTGGCAAGGAGGAAAAGAAGTAACAAGTCATTTTTGGAGCAGTTGTCAGTGAGTTTGGTGATTGTGGTCCTTTGTTCCTAAGGACCTTCATCTTGAAGCCCTGTCTCTCCATTCTGGACTCAAAGCAATTATTCTTGAGGAGTCATACATGAGCTCAGTCCATACATGCATGTTTTCTGTAGAGACTAAGGGACAGTTTTTGTGTACTGGCAGATTCCTAACAGGATAAGCTGGACTATTTTGCCCAATATGTGTGTTGTAGCATTTTATTCACAGAATCACAGAATTATTTGGAGAAGATCTCCAACATCATCAAGTCCAACCTTTGACCCATGACCATCTTGTCACCTAGACCGAAACACTTAGTACTACGTCCAGGCATTTCTTGAACACCTCCAGGGGTGGTGACTCCACCAGCTAACTCCCTGTTTCAATGCTTAACAACCCTTCCAGTAAATAAATTCCTCCTCCTGCTTTGAACTCCTTCCCCATTGCATTTGCCAAGCTGGGGAGTTTCCTGATCTTTGTTTACCCTGTCCTGGTTTTTAAGCCATCAGTCAGCTCCGTAGAACAAGTAGGCACCACACAGCTTTCCTCCACCTTAACCACACAGTCTGCACCATCTTCCTGCCTAAACAGTGGTCTTCATCACTACCTGCCACAGAAAGTCTGATCTGTCTCCAGCCACTCCTCATTCCTGTCTCCAGTAACTTTTGAAAATAAGCCCACTGTGGAGTCAGCCACAGCCAGTGGTGAAAGTTCTGACCTGTTGTGGGATTCGTCAGGGTAAAGACAGCAAACAGTCCCCAGAAGGAAAATCAGAATGTGGGACCTGATGTCATTTTTATTATAATTCTCTCCTCCTGTAATTCCCAAAGAGTGTTTTTTTGCATGCACATTTGTTTTCAGTTACATCAAAAGTTTGTGTAATTCCAGTGATATAGATCAATTTCATAACACCCAGAATAATCAGAGAGAAGCTTTAACTTAGCCATTATATCGTATTTTACTGCATCTAGTTTTATTTTCATTAAGTCTTAGCAGCAGATTTCATACAGCAAGTATCTGGTATGCTAGGACAAATTGTGAGAACAGAAGATGTTGGCTATAAAAATAATTTCCTGCTTTTATAAGTGTGAAGAGACTGCACAATATAATGTCCTCCGTGGGTATTGTTATTAATACAGTTCTGGGTCTCTATACAATGAACATTCAGCTTCCTGGCATTAATGTTTGTGATATACAATGGCTTTACAGAGGCCATTTTCCTTGTGCTGAATCAAGGCATTCCTAGGCTGAATTCAGACTGAGTTGTATCTGTGATATTATTTTTGGCTGCAGAGGTTTTCTAGCAGGGTGTTGGCCCTTTAACCGGGAACAGTGTAGGGTAATTCCACAGAAGTTCTCTGTCTACTCAGCCTTTTCTTTGGTCCATGTGGATGGATAGATGGATGTCTTTTTTCCTGACAGGGAGTAAATTGAAAGCTCCTCTTTTGAACTCATTGACATCACTATGGCACAAAGGAAAGAATGAATCAGTCTCTCAGTGTGTATTGTTTGAGGAGGTTGAACTCAATTTCTGATAAATGAAGTTGACACTAGTATCATACTGCATCTCTTGTAAAGGTCCTGATCTTCCCCAAGTTTAATTTTCAACAGTTCATTCATCTATATTTTGCCTTGAAACACTTTATTTTGTCTTGGATTTGCAGGATATCTTTAAGGACTGTGTGTGTAAATTAAAGGATGACAGATAAGTGGCCATGTACATCAAGACTCTTACTCCATCTAGGGGCCCTGACAACATCATTAAAGAGCTCCTGTCACACACAAGGGGAAGGATAGATGTGCTAAACTTCACCTAAATCTCATTTATCTGCCATTTCACATTCTGCAGTCTTGTTGCCTTTCTGAGTGTTGCTGATTGTTGAGCTATGTTTCTCTCAGCTGGAGCTCTTCTCCTTGGCCTAGTCCTTATTTCCTCAAGAGATGTGAAGTTTTAGAGCATGATATTTTAAGGGGAGACACTCCAGTTGCTTTCTGGTTTGGGAGTCCTGGTTACTGAGGGAATCAGCTGGGGAAGTGGAGCACCGACCCATTGTGACAGAAGACATTGCTTTGAATGTGAGTAATGTCAGCAGAGAAAATCTGGAAAGATCGTGTGAACACAAAGACACAGTTCAGTCAAATATTCTGGATAGTTTCTCTAAATAAGAGGCTGCATATTCAAATGAAATTGATATCCTAGAAATGGATATTCCAGATACCAGGATCCATCTTTCCCTCTTTCCAAGCTGATTATAGCTCATATTCCAGGAGATTTTGGGGCAAATCAAATGCATTGTTTTCAGATGTAATACATGATTAAATACCTGTGAAAGCTGGAACCTATTGATTACCAATCTCAGCAAAAGGTTAAATAAACTGAACTGTCCTTACAACTTGAGGCATAAGATGCTTTTTCACCGAAGTCCTGTGTGTCACATGAGTGTCCTGCTTCATAGCAGTGCTCTCACTCTCAACAGCTGAAGTTGGTACTGGGATTTTGTCCCAGGAACCCTCTGGACTGAACCAAACTCTTCAAAGAGAGAAGCATATGTTAATAGTTTTTAGTATGTCTCTTCCGCTCTGGGGATGAAAAATGCAATTGTGGTGTCAGACTGTTTACCCAAGCATTAAGTTCAGCTTAAGAATTCCTCTAATTTTTTTTAATAAATGAAAATGTTATGGGTCAAATTCAGTCCACATTACATAAGAAAATATTTAAATTAATAAAATAAGGATCAGGTTAAGAATTTGCATATATGTAAAATACCACATCTTTTATATTCAAGAAAGTGCACGATTCATCTTTCATTAGTATTCTGTACCTTGTGTTGCTGTTTACAGTCTGGCCAGCCCTAAATGATTTTTAAAAATAATACTACAGAAAACAAAGTAACCATGGATCACACTCTGAAAAAACAGGATATATACCAAAGAAGGCTTTTGTTTTCAAGCAGTTCTAAATGTATAATAGGTGCTCATTCTTTTTCATTGACCTTTGTGATATGACTGAACCTTAAAAGTTGATAATGTAATCTCAACTTGTTTTCTATAGCTATTAGGTAAGAAATTGTTGTAAAGAACTGTTAAATCGCATTTTCCCTTATCACAAGCTATTTTTTTAAGGAAACAGCAGTTAATATGAGATTGGGGATAACACCCCGTATCCTTAAGCTGGTAACGTGCACTGCTTCAAACTTAATGAAAAACGTAAATAACCCAATTTGTTAACATTTGCATTCGCTGTGTGGTTGCTTTTGGCTGTAACAGTGCCAAGCAAGCTGTAGTCCTCCTGTGGTGTGGGGAATGTTTTAGGTGGGGGATGGATGGTGCTGGCAGCGGTTGCATCAGAGGGAAAAAGGAAATTATTGATGAAGGAAAGATGTGGTATAAGTCAGACTTGGCACTTGAAGAAGCATACTGCTGGAGAAGATGTTATCACTGTAATAAGGGCATCCAACATGAAGACGTTCTGCCCTGTCCACCGCACGGGTTTGGCATTGTTTTCCTGTGCAGGACATGCACACGGCCGAATCTCCCCGCACAGAGTGTTGATTGCGCTAAGTACAGAGGCAAGGCCATTTTCGGCAGACAGCGGTGGGGATGCGCCGCCTCTGGTTCGCGCTGTGTCGCTTGACGCTGTGCCGGGAGAGAGTTAAAATGTTGTCGGAGTGTGTCTGCCTTTAAAACACACCCAGGAGTGCCATCCTGTGGCGAGGACCCGCCGGGAGCTGTGCAGCGTGTCCCGCCGGCGGGGCTGGCGGAGATCTCAGCTGGCGTCTTGCGTTTTACACCATCTGAGCTGTGCCAGCCTGCACACTGGGGCTTCCTCCTCGTATGTTCAGGCTCCTCTGAGCTTCCACTTCAATCTCCGAAGCAGGAGGGCTCACACGTGCCTTCTGGTTCTCCTCTAGAAACTTTTTTTGAAAGTCTCAGTGATTCAGTTGCTGAATTCACTGCCAGGTTCACCAGATCTGTATTTTACAAGCCCACCTGAGAAATCATATGTAAAGCAAACTGACATTTTAAAGAGAAATGGGAAAGCTGTTGTGTATCGTATATATCTATGGACCAAGTCTTGTTACTTCATGAGTTCTTTGGCTGTTTGAAAGCTTTTGTAGGAGCTAGTAAGTCAGACTGAGGCCTTATCACACAGTGCCTCAAACAAAGCCTTTCTCATTAAAATAGTTCTGTAGTGGGATCACAAGGATAATAGAGACACAGAGTCTAGAAAAATCATTGTCTTGGGGTGGTTACAAAGTTTCTGACTATGAAATACATGTCATAGAGACATGCTCATACATGACTACGAATGTCATGTCACAGAAATAGGTCTGCTGTTTGCACATTGGTCTTTAATTCATAGATATGTTTAACTCTTAAAATAAGAAAATTATATGTAATCAATGGATTTAAGCCATTTTTGTTGACTTCTTAGCAACAGGGCAGAGTTTGAATTCTTTCCTAGTTGTCATCAAAATACTAAGAACCTTAGAGTTAGATTTTTTTATTATTTCATTTTATCTGTGTCATACTTCGTTCATAATTTCAAATAAATGATTTCAAAGCACGGTTTTAAAAAAGGAAACACCCAGCATCTGAGTGACAAGTAGATGACAACAGCTTGCCAGTCCAGCGCTCAGGGTGGATCACCCACTGTTCCCTTTTGCAGAATTGATTGTCATTAGCGCTGCTCCTTGGAGAGACTGATGGCTTTTGCCACCCACAGAGAGCCCTTCAGCCTTAGGTTAAATATAGGTAAGACAAGCTGGTCAGGAATTGACAGCAGGGGAAGAGGGAACTTCTATTGTAAATTAAATTACTGTATAAAAGAAAATTTTTACTGGAGATCTTTACACACTCATACACCTTGGTGAATTTGTCAGGTACGATATTAAAAGTAAAAAGACCACATTTCAGTGTATTGTTAGCCTAATGATCATTCCTCAGTAATGACACTTGACCAAAGTTCTTTAGTGATTGGAATCCCAGGAGGTTTTAGAATAATTCATTTTACCTTCTGGACACACAACACAGGTCAAGTATAATAGGATGCCAACCTTTAAAATTTCCCCTAAATTTTCAGTGCCTCGGTTGTACACATTGTGTCCTGCAGCTTTCCAAACAACCAGCAGCCAGGTTTGGCACCTGCTCAGGAATGTCTTCTGTGCATGCAGTGTGCAGCTGGCTGGCATATGCACAGACAACCCAGCTCCTGATGGCTGGGGCATCACTCGTCCCATGTGGCATCACTGGGACTGGGGATCTGCGTGAATCCAGTGACTCCAAATGCAGCTCACTTACTCTGTCTGCACACTGGTTCAGGAAAAAGCTGTTTCTCTTGGCTGCTCTAAATGTTTCGCTCCTAACTCGGGTACTCCTCCTCACCACTAGGACGAGCAGGTAGAAGTGGATAGCCTTATTCCAGCTTCCTGCTGAGCCAGTGCACACCACCCTCCTGTACAGTCTCACAGCACAGGAAGAAAGGTGAGGAGGAGGAGAGATGCACGCAGCTGACAGGGGATTAAATGGAGCCATGGTCTCTCTCTAAATCCCTCGGTCTTCAGGGGAAAGCCAAAGGGAATACCTGAGTATGCACAGTGCTGTGAAGGCCCGCAGTACACCTCACACAAAACCTCTTGAGGATGCGGAGGACTCTTTCTCAAATGTTCAAGAGGCCTCAGGGTAGGTTCTGTGGCTTTTTATTTATTACATGTTTTAGAGAAGGGCCTTGGAGCACAGCTTACTTGAGTAATGATTTTAGAGAAAAGTCAGAGAGGCAACACTGTCTCCTTTCCAGTAAGAGTTGCTGGGGTTTTGCAGTATAGGTTCATGTTCAATCAGGGACATCACAGAATCAATGAAGTTGGCAGGGACTTCTGGATAGGACAGGGTCAGCTGCAGCAGATTGCTCAGGATTTTGTCCTGTTTAGGTTTGATTATTTACAAGGATGAAGGCTCCACAGCCTTTGTGGGCAATATCACACTGTTCGAAAATCCTCACAGGGGAAATATTTTTCTTACATTTAAATGCTTTCCAATATTTTAATTTGTGCCTCTTTCCTTCAGTCCTTTCACTCTCCTATCCCTGAGGAAAGTGTGGCTCCATGTTCTCTACTCCCTTGCATTAGATCATAGAATCATAAAATGTCTTGGGTTGAAAGGGACCTTAAAGATTATCTAATTCTAACCCCCTTCCATGGGCAGAGGTGCCTTCCTCTAGACCAGGTTGCTCAAATCCCCATCCATGGGGATGACCCACCCCATCCTGGCCTTCAACTTTTCCAGGGATGGGTTATCCACAACTTCTCTGGGCAACCTCTTCCAGTGATTCACCACCCTCACAGTGAGAAGTTTCTTCTTAATATCAGATATTTGGGCCATGAGTAGTCTGGGTGTCCCAGACTGTGTAGAGTGACAGCTGTCACCAGATGTACACTGCCAAAGAGTACCTCATTTTAGCCCTGAGCAAAAGCAACACTCTGGTTTGGTTTTGTTTTTCTTTTTTTCATGTAATGTGGTATCCAGAGAGTGTAAAAAACTGCTAGCCTTCATCTCTGACACTTCAGTCTGTGTAGTGGTGGGATATACAGGTAACACTACAGGTGACTGATTTTCAGGTCAGCTTGGTCACCAACAGGTGTAGTTCAGAGGAAAAATATGCCTCAGTCAGTCCTCTGTTACCTGCTTGGCAGCAGGAGAGAGGGATCCAAGCAGAAAATGTGAATAACTTCTCAGGGCTTCTTAGCAATGACAATGACAAACGGCTCCAATACCGTAATTTGTGATGGGTTCATAGATTCTAATGAAAAAAAAGAGGAATCGTCTAACATATTTTATAATATTTTTAGGATTGTTGGACAAGGAAGCATAAATCTTTCCCTTATAATGAAATCCACCTGAAATACCTGACATACAGTCAAGTGCCATTGATTTCAAATGACGGTACAAGTATGCTTAAACTCAAGCATGTGTGTAAGAGCTTTGCTGGACTGAAATCTTCATGAAATGTATAGTAAAATTTTGGAAATAATTTAAACTAATATTTCTTTAGAAGTTTCTTCTTGTATTCATCAACAAAGAGAAACATATCAAGGAGAATTTTGGTCCTAACTATCACTTGGACATGTTTAATTTATATTTACTTAGACCTACTCTATGTTAAATCAGTTTGAATTGATTGTTAAAGCTCTGGTTTAGTCACTTCCTGTATTTGATTAAATGAAATCTCCTCTTCCATGTTCATTTAGTAATAAATGGAGAGATAACTTTGTAAAGTTCATGGTTAGGGTGTAATACAAAAAATGAAATAGGGCAGATGAATATTTTTCTGTATAAGTAGATCCATTTAATGGTAAGAAAGCTTAAGCACAAAGCTTAAGCACACAGACTGTTTTAAATTGTTACCTTTTTTTTTCCAGTACTTAGAAGATAAACTTTGCTACAGTTTTTTTCTTTCTTATGTTTGCTTAGGGCAACATCATTTCTTGACAGCTGATGTTTGAAGTAATCTGCCTCCTTTGAGATTAGTGATATATCCAAGATTATCTGTATCTCAGAGCCTTTCCATAATTATAAATTGCATGATGGATAGAAAAATTCATTTTCCACTGCATAAGTAAATATTAATTTCTTTGCTTTGAGTAGAAAAAAAAAGGTAGTCCATCTCTCTTATTTTGCCTATTCCGATAGTGTATCTACCAAACAGAAAATTACTTATTGCAAATAAATTAAAGCTACTAGTTACAATAAATTAAAAATACATTGGTTTTTTGAAGATGAAGAATGAAGAGCATAGAAAATGCCTGAAGAAAAGAGGGAGGATCAAGATCAATAAAACTGACATATGTGTGTATAATAAGCAATGTAAGATTGCTAAATTGTGTTTTCTCTAAATGTATCCAAGGTACATCTTTTCCACCAATTGACCTGTTGACAGAGTTGTAGGTGATGGAATTCTGCACTGTAACTAATTGCTCACTTTCATTATAAGAGTAGTAAAAGGAAAACTGAAAAGGTATTCTGAACACAGGTAAAAGCGAAGGGGCAGGATGTAAAACTTGAAGGAATCAGAAAACTTTTTAGTCTGAGGTAAATACAAAACTCCTTTCAAACTGAGCCAGCCGTCTTCATCCCCCTTGCATTCTGCAGGGGGAGACTGTTCAGTTCTGTCTCAGTGCACTGGCAACAGGCCCTCTCCAAATGTTGCTTTAACAGTTGAAGGAGTCCACTGAAGGAAATAACATTGCTATTTGGAGTGTATTTTCGTGCATTAATCTTAATTCTCTGCAGTTCAGTCCAGGTCTCCTCAAAGAGTGCATTTTTTGGTAATGATTGCTGTGGAGTGAATGGCAGCCATCTGTAATGCTGCTCATCTGCGTCGTCCCACTTCTGTCTGGACACTGAGCTTTATTTACATTCACTAATCTGAGCCTGCTTAAATATGAAACTTTCTATGATGCTGTTCAAATATTACATAACGTCATAGAAGTTAAATTAGCAGTGTTCACCATAGAAGATGTAAAAACACTGAGCTTTCGCTTGGCTGTGACTTCAGAAAATCTAAAGGGAAGCATAGTTTAGCAATTGCTTATGGAGATTGCCTACATTTCGTTCAGACATCAGGCAAATGAGTGAGATCTACACCTGGGTAACTGTGCTGTTTACAGAGTGTGAAGCCTTTCTGAAGGGTCCATGAATGTTAGCTGGGCTTCATGATTTTTGATAACCTTATACCTCATAGGCACTAGATGCAAGCAGCTTTTACTGCTACTGCATAGTGATGATCTGCTGGCACTGAAGGAACAACTGACAGATTTCTCTAGTTTTCCAAATCTGTTTCCAAAGGGGCATCTTTCACATGCTGAGGCATAATTCGCTTTCCAGTGGGAAATGTCGGCAAGCAACAAAAGCAACAACAGCAATTAGAAGTTAAAAACAAACTTTTGGAGTTTTAGTCTCTTGAGGGAATTCAAGGCAGATTTTAGGAGAGAGAAAGGTCTCCTGCATTTATATGCTGCTTTGTTACTCTGCAAACTACTTGTTAGCATCATGTAGCGTGTAGAAATCAGATTTGGGGTTTATTGCACTACATGTTGTGCAAACAAACTAAGGAAATATGCTTTCCTCAGTGAGATGAAAACAGGCTCAGGCATGGATAAATAAATAAATAAGCATAGCAGGTATTTTGGAAAATGGGTAGAAGAGAAGATGAGGAATGTGAGCTTACACAAAGTTTGCTAGGTTGACATTCTGTTACTACATTGAACAGAATACAGATACCACATTAGCTATAGGCATCAGTTTCTGTTAGTGTAAATGAGTGGAGCTTGCAGAGTCCTGTGTTTTAGTTCCCTTTTGCCAATACTGACAGTTTGACTTGGCAGCATGATATAATAGGTAAAAGTTTGCTTACTGTATGAGTAACCTTAAAAAATAATAGAATTTGAGGTGATCAGTAGGGCATTACACCTGGATGTAATCTGCATAAGGTCAAGCAATGCAATGTAAAAGGTAGTGACTATGGCAGGATCTGGTAGCTGTTCATACAGATTGAAGTATTTATTACTCATATTTTATATAAAACCTGAATTATTCTAGGTCATGTAGTAGTCAGACTAGAAAAGACATCTTTTCTTAATGTTTAAGGAAGAAGTTGTGGGATTCAACTCAGTTAATTTTAACAGCTCTGAGGTTACATGTCTCATGGAAACATGTTGCTTTTGGCTTTGTCTGTAGTGAATAAATATGGACAGATTCAAAGTACTGCTCATCCCACCTGTCTCCCAACAGATGCTTTAAGGTGCTTTTTTCTTTCACTGACATGAGGGGGAGCCTTGGTCACCAGTCAACAGTAGACATTTAGTTTTTTACATTTCATTTAGCTGCATGATTCTTGTCCATACCAACTGACTTGAGTAAAGGTCAGAGACTTCAGTCATCTGTACAGCAGCCTAACAAAACGCCCTTGTAACTTAGAGCTAGACATTTGAACAGGTATTTTCAAAATCAGTAGTTCATGTTAAATGTCTGGCTTATATCCATCTCCCATCTCCTCCTCCAGGAAATATTACTTTCCAGCCTCTTAGATATATGTAAAATTAATTCATAAAATGCAAAATAATATAGTGCAGTAGGATTGTTGTTTATGCAGCTTCAAGTGGAACCAAAGTGTTTCTGGAGAAAAAAAAAATGCCCAAGTAAAATTATTTATAGCACAAATACACAGCACTTCCTTGAGACTAATATTTCATGGTGTGTAGGGAACTCTTACAGCTGTGTAATCTTCAATAAGTCATTTTCTTAGTCTTGTGC
Source organism: Pycnonotus jocosus (assembly GCA_013400435.1). NCBI lineage: Eukaryota > Metazoa > Chordata > Aves > Passeriformes > Pycnonotidae > Pycnonotus > Pycnonotus jocosus. The sequence continues at coordinate 97,532 of VWYP01010612.1, forward strand.
CTTACCTTTCTGGCATACCAATGAAGATCAGGAGAGCTTATGAGGTTTTCAGGTTAGAGTTAACAATAAAACCAGTAATTTTCTCTCAGATGTGTTTAGTACACTGATGTTATTAGTCCCACGTCTGCTAGCCTCTGGACATTTTCCTTCCCAAGACCATCATCAAAACTAACTCTGGATATGACTGTGTTATGAGAAATATAATATCAGTAGGAAAACAAAACAGCAAAAAAGCCCACATTAAAATCTGACAGCTGCACAGTATCAGTACTAAATCATGTGAAGAATAAAGACACCAACCCTCCATTTCAGCCTTATTCATAGTGCCAGCTCTTTTCTTCCATATTCAAGAATTTTTCACTACTAGCCTACAGCAATTAAAGTTTAATTACAGCATGAAATTCTCACTGTTAGGGAGTCTGGATGTCTGGTTCTTCCTCCCTGGGTAACCTTTTATCGAGATTAGGGAAACCATCACAGTTTCCAATGACTGCAGAAGTGAACATGTATGCTCAAAACAGGCTGCTTGAAAGGTACCCAAGCAGTTCTGATGACGTGGTTTGTTACCCTTCAATGCTTTTTTCTGCTACTACACTTGTGCACTCCCAGATAAACAGCCTGTCCCTGTTTATTCTTTTCCCACCAGCTCTAATGTTGCTGATTTTATATCCTTATTCAATATTTATAATAAGGTTGTCCTAGTAATTTCTGCCTTGCTCTGTAGTGCTGGTACCCCTGTTTGTCCTGTTTCTTGGATTGCTCTCTTGTTAGTGTAGCCTCAAGTCAAGGTGAGCCATCTGCATATGGCATTACTCTTTTGCAATTTGTCATGCCTGATAATTTCTCACATTGTTATCTTTCTGTAGTTCATGTTAGACAATTCGCACACATAACCAGAAGACAACTTTGTGAAACTGCTGGTGGAAGCACCTTCTTCATCTCCTTGGTCTGAATGACCAGAGACAGCCCCCATGGCCAGTGACAGCCTGCCATAGACCTTGAGGGAAACATCCCGCTTCACCTTTTGCTTCTGCCTATCCTTCCCTCTTAATACCACCACAAAATACATGCACATGGTCCAGCATCTTCTGGCATGTTGCTCTGTATTTCTGGTACTTTCCTTCAGAGCCTTCTGTCATGGAATGCTCATTAACCCTTCTCTCCTGGACCAGAAAATGGCCTGCTTTCTGGTGACTTCCTTCATTCTCTGGCGTCTGAGCCATGTGGAGAAGCTGCCCAGAAAGGGTCAGTTTTTACATGCCAGCTGTTTTCCTGGAGATAGTTCATCTTCCATTTATCTAGATTACCTCTGTGACAGTGAAAAGTGATTGAGTGGGAATGGGAATGACTGCATTAAAAGGATCTAAGACCTATGCCAGATTTTTTATCGGGAAGTTGCTCTTCCACCAGCCAGAAAACAAACAGAAGAGTTTGGAGGTTGTGTATTCCACCCACCCAGCTGTAGTGGGTTGACTCTGGTTGAATGCCAGACACCCACCAAAGCGTCTCTATCACTCCCCTCTGCAGCTGGTCAAGGGGGAGAAGATAAAACAAAGGGTTGAGATAAGGACAGCAAGTAACACCACCGGCAAAACAGATTCTAATTAGAGACATGAATTGAATTTATTACTAACAAAATCAGTGCAGGATAATGAGAAGTAAAATAAGACCTTAAAAACACCTTTCTCCCACCTNGTAGTGGGTTGACTCTGGTTGAATGCAGACACCCACCAAAGCGTCTCTATCACTCCCCTCTGCAGCTGGTCAAGGGGGAGAAGATAAAACAAAGGGTTGAGATAAGGACAGCAAGTAACACCACCGGCAAAACAGATTCTAATTAGAGATATGAATTGAATTTATTACTAACAAAATCAGTGCAGGATAATGAGAAGTAAAATAAGACCTTAAAAACACCTTTCTCCCACCTTCCCTCCTTCACAAGCTCTACCCCTCCACCTCAGTGGCACAGGGAGACAGAGAAGGGGGATTATGGCCAGTTCATTAGAGGTTGTTTCTGCTGCTGCTCAGGGACAGGAGTCCTTCCCCTGCTTCAGCCTGGAGTTCCTCCCACAGCAGACAGTTCTCCATCTATGGACAACATCTGTGGACGTCTCCATCCTATGGACAACATTTCCACACAAAATGCTGCAGCATGGGTTGCTCTTTTATGGGATGCAGTCCTTCAAGGACAGGCTGCTCCAGCATGGGTCCCCACAGAGTAATAAGTCCTATTAGGACACTGCTCCGTTATGGGTTCCTCTCTCCATAGGTTTGCAGATCCCTGCCAGGAGCCTGCTCCAGCACAGGCTTCCTGCAGGTTCACAACTTCCTCTCAGGCACCCACCTGCTCTGGTGTGGGCTCCTCCAGGGGCTGCAGGTGAATCTTTGCATCCCCCTGGACATCTATGGGCTGCAGGGGCGCAGCTGCACTACCGTGGTCTGCACCATGGGCTGTAGGGGAACCTCAACTCTGGTGTCTGGAGTACTTCCTCCCCCTTGTCCTCCACTGACCTTGGTGTGTACAGGGCTGTTCCTCTCATATTCTCACCCTGCTATTCTTTGGCAGTAATTACAACTGTGCAAATCCCTTTTTTAAATTTTTCCCAGAGAAATTACTCTGGATGGTGCAGACTTGGCCAGCAGTGGGTTCATTCTGGAGCTGACTGACACTGGCTCTGCCAAACATGGGGAAACTTCTGGCAGCTTCTCACAGAAGCCACCCCTGTAGCCCCCCGCTACTGAAACCTGACTGTGCAATCATCAGCTTAATTCAGGATAATATTTTGAAGGCAATCTGCCAGCATACAAGTTTGCCTATAGAAGTTTCCTTTTAATACAAAGGTAAAATAAGTATTTCAGTGTCAAAATGGAACTGTATCGCAGTTATTTGCTAGGGAACTGCAAGAAGAAGTGGAAAAGTGCCATGTCTAGTCCCTAAAGTAGTTGCTGCTGCTGTTACCACTCATCTGTATGGTATATCTTCCACTTTGGGCTTACATATGCACTAGCATGGCTTTGGAGGCTATTTATTCCTGAGGCAAAAGAAGGGAAACCCAATCATAGGGCAGAATTCTAGACTAAGTAAAATGACTGTATCTGGTTTCATCATCCATCTACTATCAGCTTACATTTCCCTGACTTCAGACCATCATGTCACATTGCAGTCTGAGACAGCACCTGCAAACCAATCAAGTAAAAATATGATGAGGATTATAATTAAGTTTATCTGCAAAACCAAGGATCGCCTTCCACATACAGGTGGCATTTGATACATCATAAGACATACCACCATGCTGTGTAATGAGAGCTGTGCAGTAGTTTCTCTGGTTAAAAAAAGAGAATTTGCACCCTGAGCCTCTTGGGGTTTTTTTTTTTATTATTGACACTTTGGTAGGACAGTAGGTAATACTTAAGATAAGGGCATGAACCTTTGAGTTCAGGTTTGAACTAAATCCAGTTTTTAAATTACTGTAGGAGTTTCTTTATTTCTGGCACAGTGCACCTCTTCTGGAAATGGCAATCCATGGCAAGCCAATCATACTGCCACAATAACAGTGCTCTGCAAACAAGATTTCTGTTTGGGTACGATATGAAGGCTGAGCAGAGATTGTCCTTTAAGCTGTCCTTGTAAAAGGTAAAAACAGGCCCCATCAAATTCAGCTTAGATCAGGACTTAATCAAAGAGAGAGGTTTAACAAATCATTTGGCAAATATATTTAGAAGACATAAACCATGACTTTCGATCACTTCATTATGTGTTATTTGTTTAAATGTACCCTGACTCAATTGCAATTCTGTTTCCGTAAAATATTTTGCTTTCCATACAAATTGCTGAAAAGAATTTTCAAAATATCAGTATGTGATAAGCACTTAGTATTCGTAGAATCTTCTGAAAAGCCCATCTGCTATGCAAATTAATATCTAAGAGTAATTTCTGAAGGGGGATTCATAAAGGCATGGTTCAGAAAAACAATTAGCATATGTTTACCTTTCAGTGATTTCCGTAAAATACAGACTTTTATTTGAATACTTTTTACAAAGGGGAATGATTTCCCAAGCTGAGGTTGTACTCATTACAACTACTAATATCAATATATTGTTTGCTTATTAACGGATTTGAATTTTATTTGCTCATTCCTCCACCAGATTCAATATTCAGTGATGGAAGGCACATTAATTCATTTAATTATTCATGAAGCGTGTTGTACTTGGTTCTGTTATTCCCCAGCCCGTGGGCGGAGGCGACTCTTTTTCTCAGCTGCTTTCAGGAGCGCGTTTCCCCAGCTGAGTCTTTGTGTCCTGTCCTCTAGTGCACCTGGTGGACATCTGGAATGTGATCGAGGCCTTGCGGGAGAATGCGCTGAACAACCTGGACCCCAGCATCGAACTGAACGTGGCTCGCCTGGAAGCTGTGATTTCAACCATCTTCTACCAGCTCAACAAACGGATGCCCACCACCCACCAGATCAACGTGGAGCAGTCCATCAGCTTGCTGCTCAACTTCCTGCTAGCGGCCTTTGATCCGTAAGTCTGCCGTTCTTCCCTCCTCTCCCAGTGGCTGGAAGGATTTCACCTCCTCCAGAAATATCTCTGGAAACAATTGAGCAGGCTCAGTTCTGTCCCAAATAACAAGCATGTGAATAGTGCTAACTAGGGAGATAACCTAAATTAAGGGCCTCTGCTTCCCTTTCTTTCGAGCCAAATTCAGCACAACTGTGTTTTCATCCAGCTACTCAGACTTGTTCCAGTTTATATCAAAGAAGAATTATCTACAGAAACAAATTCATATGCGCTTCTAATTTGTCTTGTTGTTTATTGACACACCAGTGGCTGACACCACTGCAATGCCTCTGCAGCAGTGCCATGGGTTAATAGCTCATTATTTTGAAAGAGCTCATTTCCCTGCAAGTTCCTGCAGCTGTAAGCAATTTTTTTTTCTGGCTCATGCCAGTGCTGCATGATTTTGAGACCATGACAGAAATAGGATTAAAGACCTGGAGGTGATGAAATTCTTGTTGTTTATTACTGCATGAGACTCATATTACAAAAAGAACAAGTTTGAGATAGAGCAGACCACTTACATTAATGAGTATTCTATGTTTACCTGTTACAGTTTCTGAATACGTGGTTGGCAACCTGTACTGCAGTATTTGCAGTCCTCAGAACTGAGTTATTGGAAACAGTGGTTAAGTCTGACAGATGCAGATGTTGTCATTTTATGGCTTATTTTTTGAAAATTTACCAGTAGAAAACACTGGCCATTAATCATTAAAATAAAGATGCTTCCCCTATCTCTTCCCAGTCCTCTCTCTTGCTGCCCTGGTACTGGGTGTCACTGAGCACCTCTCGGTGCCAGACCAGCCGGTGGCTCAGTCACCATGGCAACGGGGAGGGAAAAAAAAAAAAAAAAAAAAAAAAAAAAAAAAAAAAAAAAGTAGGTGTTCCACATGAGAAGGCTGCACTCAACCTCTCCTCCTGCCCCTCTGAGAGGAAGAAAAGCCAATCCGTTGTGAAATCATAGCCTTCAGGAATATTTTCCTCCCCTCAAGGGCAATAAAAGAAGGAATGGGCATTTTAATTCATACCATTGTGGCTGTGACAAGCACACTAAAGGATGCTGGAAATGACCAGATGCGTTTATTGCTGCATGCCACAAGTAAACTGCTTCCTGTCTGGTAAACACAGGGAAAGACCCTGGACTGTGGAAGCAAGACCTGTGATAATATGCTTGTTTTGTTGCTCACTGTAAAGGGGTAAAGATCTCAACTACACAACACAACTACTTGCAGCAAAATGGAATAGAGAAATTTAGTCCCCTGGAGGGAATCAGAGAATATTTTTAAGGGGATAAGGTTTGCTTTCCCTGAAAACATCCCTGTGCTGTGGTTCATGATCTGTTTCTGGGCTCCCATCAGGCCCCCCTGGGGTGAGGAAGCTGTGACCCTCACTCCATTTGTCAAGCAGCAGCTCAGTCTGTTGTGCTGCCTCAAAGTGTAGTGCTGTAGTGCATGGGATGCACTTCCCAGAAGGGCACAGACAGCCAAGGAAACCCTAGGAAGAGGCTCCTAGCTCTGAGGTCAGAGATAGGGACTAGCTGCCTATCACCCCATATTAAACACACCAAACATAAGAGATGAGGTCCAGGTGCAGTCTGAGATACCTAAGTTCAGGTTTCATGGAGATATGTGTCAGCTGGGTCTCTCTATACTGTAATGGAAGTCCAGACACCTGTCACAAATAAAGACATACCAAGTAAGCATCTGATTCTCAAAATGTGCCCTACACTTTAGTATGGCTGATATCACTGAAGTTTTGTGTTGGATTTTGGTTTAACAACCACTGGTGGTTCAGGTTTCCTGGTTCCTGGGAAACAGAGGGAGGGAGGTGGCTCTGCATGCTACAGGGACAGCGTGAGAGCTGCTGGGGTCTAACCAGAGCTGCTGTCTCTGCTTCCCGTATTGCTCCTTTCTCTCCCCTCCAGTGCAGCGGGAAGGTCATTCTCTGCTGAGTTAGAAGTCAGTGGGAGGAGGAGCAAGGTCCTTTCCTGTGGTCTCATGCTTAGAGAGAAGCAATGCTTTGCATGCCATCCAGAGGGACTCAGGCCATAGAAGCTGGGCCCATGGGAATCTCCTCATGAGGTTTAGCAAGGCTAAGTGAGAGGTGCTGCACGTCCAGAGAAGGTGGTGCAGTTTTTCATGTCCCATCTGGAATCCAGAGAAAGTGGAGAAACGGAGTCTGCAACCTAACATAAATGAAAGGACCACAAGGGACAAGTTATTTCATGTTTTAAAATCTAATGAGCCTGCCACTGTCTCATTTATTTAGTTCTAGTTAATATATATGTTGTTCTTTGTGTGCTGTACTGGCTGAAGACCCTCCAAACTTTAAACAGAGCCTCTTCCTTCTTTTATAGCATGCTGAAAACCTGGCAAGCTCCTCTGCCCTCTGGCAATGAGTGTTTCCTCAGGCCTGCAATACAGATGTCTTCTCAGGAGCTAAAACTTGGCTAGCAAAACACAAAAGGAACCACAGTATACTGCCATGGCATGTGGGCCAACTTGACCACTGCCAGTGCTGAGCTTACCTCCCATTTTTAATGCGTTTTTTTATGGCCTTGGGAATTCATTAGGTTCACAGATAATTATGTTTCTGCTGCTCAACCCTGAAAGGAGAAAAACTGGGGAAAAGTTATAGTGTATAGAATTTCACATGAGACTGAATGTGATGTTCCTTCATGCTGCTAAAAAACTAAAGTACAAACTTAATAAAACTGCAAGCCAAAAAATTCAAAATTCACAAGAAATATTCTCCAATTAATTTACCAGGAGTATGTGGAAGTCAGCATCATGTGGTAGATAACCCTGACAGGCCAAAACCAGTGAGCAGAATGAGGTGGTCAGACTTAAAAAAAATCTAGACAGAAACGTGCCTTTAACTACATGTTAAAATTGGGCAATAGCTTTTGCTTCAAGGCCTATGGCTTTATGAAATAATAGCACACTTCCTTCTCTGGCACACCAACTACTACATAAAAAGTTGACAAGTACAGACCTCTCTGAAAAATTCCTCTGAGGCTGGTGTCAAAGCCAAGGCAGCCAGGTGGAATGTCAGCCTCATTCAGTCAAGTTGTTCTCCAAAAAACTCCTTCTAAACAGAGTGTGAAATATTCCATGCTAGATCGTCTCCAGCTACTCCTGCTGCACAGTTTAACTGATGAGAAAATAGCTGAATTATCTCTGTTCCTTGACATACACTGTCCTACGAATGGAGTTGTGGGCCCTGGACCCTGCCTGGCTGGAGATGGGGCTTAACTTCTACAGAGAAAAGAAGAAACCTTCCTGGACTTGTTTGATCAAATGAACATTTGAATTGTACTGATTTCAGTACATAAAGATGATCAATATCTATTTTGGAAATACAACTTCTTACTCATTCATCTATTCAAGTGTTTAATTCCCTTTCTTCTCCACCTTTGCTACTAATTGAAAGCCACAGAGGGGTTTACAAAGGAAGTCCAGCAAAAAAAAAAAATGCATTTCAGAGATTTGGACATTATGCATTTTGCTCTCTTACATGAAAGAATCTTGCTAAATGTCAATAAATTTGCATCTCCAGAACCTCGTTGTGAAAATGGGAATTTGTAATTACAGCCTCTGATATTTCAGAATTGACTGCCTTGATTACAGTGGGTAGTAGCCAATAACTGAAGAACTTTCGTTACTTTTGCAAAAGATACCTTAAAGTATTGGGGGAGCACCATTTAAGCCTCATTAGTGACAAAAATTATATTTTTTTCAGTGTCCTTTTCATAGGACACATTTGCTGTTTCTAAAGATGTGATGCTATCTCTTGATAGCTTTCCCAACCATATGGCTGTCTCAGTATGGATGTTGCTAGAGATCCTGACAAATGACAATGTCATCTATTTGGTACCACTCTCCTTGGTGACCCAATAGGCAAAATCAGGCCCTGGAGCTGGACTCAGCCTTGGTGGTCTGTGGATTTTATCAGGCACTCTGTGGGGTTTCCTTGCACTGTGGATGGGCTGTGTCTGTCTGCAGCTATGCAGTGAAAGAGGATGCCTTCTGCTCTGTTCTGGTGTCTAAAAGCATGTATAATTTTTTGCCCTTTTTTCCCCAAGCAGCGGGAGAAAACCTTCAGCCCTGGCCATCATTCCCTTTCCTAAGTACTCCATCCTGTATTGTTGCTAAGTGCACATCAGCTTCAAGGTTTGCTTTTGACATCATTTACGCTTCTTGCTGAAGAGTAACCTCAGTCAGAGAGGTGCAATATAAAATCAAAACATTTGATGTCCTCTCCTATTCCCACTAGTAAAATTTATTTCTCTTTGCATTAGCCAGCCCAAAGCTTCTTTCAGGGAGCACCAACTTCTACCAAGATCTTCCTGCTGCTGTGAGCCACTGCTTCAGCATTTGCTTTTGCACAGCAAACTCTGTGAGGCCCCAGTGCTGCCAGTCAAGGGCATCTGTAGTGCTTAGATATAGCTTAGAGCACTTCTGGAGCCAAATGATATTGGCGAGCCTTAGGCCCCATTACCCTGCCTGTTCATCAGTCATATGTATTTAAATATGCATATGTATTTAAATATACACACACACACTGACATACATATTTGGAAGGCAAATTGGGGTTCTACTGGCTCTTGTGATGCTTTTAGGAACACAAATGACCGATACAAAATACAGTGTCAAAACAAATCAACTCAAATGGAGACACTGAAGAGATAAATGATATCTTTCCTTTTTCTATTCCTCTCTTCCATAACTGTTTGAGTATGGGAAAAGCCAATTGCTCTAGGCTAGAAAACTGAAGCCAAGCTGATATGTGTCTGCCATGCAAAAGTATAATCCTATTAGTAACTAAACCTCCTGGGAAAAATTATCTATATCTGAAGCACTTCCATGGGCTTTTTTTTTTAAATCTCTAAATCTTCCACTGCTTCTTAATAATGCCATTGCTTCTACTTTGCTTTTACACACACACACACACACACATATATATATATATAAAACACAACTCTTTTAAAGGCAGATGGAAACCTCATGATGAAACAGTGCAGAAAAATTTCTAAAGGGTCTAAAGGGCAGCATGCACAGAAAGAATACAAAAGGACCACGTTCTCAGCCATAACAGTGCTAAGTCTGGTTTACACAGATCAGAATTCAATCAACAAAGAATGGAAATACAGAAGTATAGAAATTCCTATGCTGTGTTTTTAATCTTATGAAGCCAGTCAAAGGGAACTCATGTAATGAAAAAGTGTGCCCAAAAGTCAGCATTAAAGAACACAGCAAATATTTCTTTCTTAAATACTGAAACTGTGAATTTACTACTTTTTGCCTGTATTTCTTGCTGATTTTGTGGCAAAAAGCAAAATTTTAAATGAGTGGAAAGGATAATTTGAATTGATATTTAGAATTATGGGTTACACTGATGTAGAACTAAATCTAATTCAATGAACTTTAAAGATTATTAGCTAGTCAAGCTTAGGGAAGTGACTCATTTTCTAAAGTCTGAGTGACTTAATGAACACAGCAGTGAAGCATGTAGCATGCATCAATGTACAGATGTGTCCTACATGTATATGTTACTGCATTAGTCTGGTTTGGGATTAGCAGAGAAAAAGGCACAGTCACAGGCTCCATGTCATTCCAGAACCATTTCATCTTTTAGTTCTGATCAGACACAATTTTCTTCCTTAAAATTATGAGTGACAATGAACAAAGAAATTTTAGAAATATTGACAAAGAGCTAAATTTCTATGTAATACAATTGTCAGTGCAGTCAGACCATCTTGTGTAGGACACGATTGTGTACATTAAATCTCTTGTAAACATCGTGTTGCCTGGTAGGGTAAACTGAAGATCACAGAAACTCCATTCCCAAAAATTTACACAGAACTTCATTATCTGGCCCTGTCATTAATCCTGTCAGAATTAGAAGGAAACTCGGCTGCCATTTTGCTACTCTCACAAATATTGCTTGTCTCTCTTTTAAAGCATGATGACATGTCCTCACTGATGTCATCAATGAATATCATTAATTCATGTGGGAAGCTGTGAAGTAATGCCAGGGAGTTTGGATGATGGACAGAAGTTGGCCCAGTGGAACTCTGGACTCCTACTGCCTTACACTAAGATTCAGGGAATTCCAAGAAAAACCACATTTCACCATTTGGATGTCAAGAAAATGAAGAAGTAGATGAACTTAGGAGAGCATGTTCATTCTCTTCTTTGGAAAGGGGCTGAACACTGAACTGAGGCTGATGGGTGTTTTAGGGGCTTAGTGTGCCATGCAGTGTGTGAAGTCATGTTTTTCTCGTGCAGTTCAGATAAACCAGGATTTCTGTGATGGCAGGTGGTTATTGGGGACCATAATGGCTGTAAAAGGAGAATGAGGATAGTGAGAGGAATAATAAAGTTAAGCCATTGCATGCTTCAAGACAGCTTCAAGACAGTTGATGGTGTGCCTTTTTCCCCAAGACAAACTCCTGGGTGAATTTGGGGTGTATTAGCATTTATGCATTGTAAATTGAAAGTAGAGAGCCATCTCATCTTGAAAAACCAGGGATAAAACTCTTCTCAATAGAACAACATATGTCATTTGCTCATTCTGGATGCCAGCATATTCTCCATTTTTCAGAAGCAAAGTCCTTCTTCAAGGTTCCTTGGGGTCAGGTGTATCATTTAAAGGCAATTGTCAGGACCTACTGACACATACAGATGAAGTTTGTGCAATGATGTGATCCCTGTGTGCTTTTTCACTTTTGTTCCCAGTGCTGATTTTGTTACTTACTTGCAGTCATCTAGGTCCAAAGCACTTAGGATAGGGAAAATGTGAGTGTGATAGGTGTCTCCCAGGGCTACTGTACCACAAATAGTAGTAATAATTGTACAGTATAATGAGATAAACTGTTTAATACTGAGCTTCATATACATAATACATCTGCTCTGAGATCTTAACAATGTACTGACGTGTGTTCTCTCTTTTTAAAGGTCTTATTTCTCTGTATGTCAATCTATTGTGCATTTCAGTAGGTGATGTCAGAAATATGGGTTCTAATTGAACAGATTCTCATAAAGTGGACATATAAAATATGTCTACTTTCTACTTTTAAACAGGGAAGGACATGGAAAAATTTCCGTTTTTGCTGTCAAAATGGCCTTGGCAACTCTTTGTGGAGGAAAAATCATGGACAAACTAAGATGTAAGTGATGTTTTTTACCTGTTAAAAATTGTTATTGTTGGAGAAATAACAGTCAGGTAGAAAAGAGGGAATTAGAATAAGTTACAGTTTCTTGGCTGGGTTTGGGAGTTGCCCTTTGTTTATCTCCAAGTAAATCCTACTAAATATTTGGTTGAACTTCACAGTGAGGATTTTAGAGACAAATTATGTACATTGAGGTTCTTATTGGTGGATTTTATTTTTTTTCCCATTGGGGTTATTGAATACGGAATACAAATAAGTGCCTCAACAACATGAAGCATTATTTAACAATTTCTTCTGATTATTTTTTAATAACGTCTATGTCTTTTCACACACAGAAGAACAATGTATTTATGTAATATTTATATTTTCTTCCATAGGGCATTCTTATGCCATGTATTTTGGTGAACAGATTCTCATTTCATAGGATTTATTCCCAGTTCCCCAATAGCAAAGGCATCATTTACTTGTAGCTGCAATGGAAGACTTTCTCTTTAGTGATATCATGTCTGTAGCTCAGGTCCAGAACACCATTTTCCAGACTTTTTGACCAAAAAACCTTCAGTTTCTGCTGAGACTTCTACCTCAGCCCAAGAAAACTGAGTTTACAAATTACAGTTTCTTACAGCAGACAAGTAGAAATCCCAGGTGCTGATTTAGTCTTCCAGATTTGGTGCCATTTTTTAATATAGTATTTCTGTGTAGAAACTCAAATACAGACTGAACTAAAGTTATAAATTATAAATTGAGCACCATTTGTTCCCTAAGCTATTTTAAGAATAGGAACTGGGTCCATCCAGTGGAAGGCTGAAGTACAGTAATGATTTTTTGGGTCAGCAGTCCCGGAGTCCTGTTGTCAGAATTTCCCTTCCAGGTTCCTGGAAATGAAGCAGCTGACATGACAGCCTGAAAAACAATAAATGTTCCTTAGTCAGAGATCTCCTGCTAAGCAGAGGATAATTTTAAACAAGCAGAGAAGTAAGGTCAGACAAACTGACGTCACTGCAATAATAAAAGTGTGATTTTTTTTTTAACATAAAAAAGGGAGAAGAGTGAAAAGCAATATATTGGCAAGACTTTCATTACTTTGTGTGTCCAAGACAATAGTAACTGACTTAATGAACCTGTTGTCAAGATTTTGATTTGACATGATAAGCTGGCATTAGGCAAAAAGCTGATGTAGCGTATCTTGTCAAATCAGAGCCTTCTTATCTGATTAAATTACTGCCTCATGCCATGCATCAGACTTTGCTTAAAAATGACCACACACAAAGAAAAAACAATTCAGGAATATTTTAGTATTTAAATCAGCTATTTCTTAATATGCAAATAATTCTTCTTGTTTTCTATTGAAAGCAAGTCAGAATTACAGATGCGGTAATAATGAAGGTTTCCATAAGCCAAACACATTTAGTACTTCTCTTTCAAACCAGATGACACTGAACTCAGAGCAAATCTGTAGCTCACAATGAAGCTGCTGTTCTTTCTTTGTCTTTTCCCCTGCTGCAGATATTTTCTCCATGATTTCTGACTCCAGCGGGGTGATGGTTTATGGCAGGTATGACATGTTTCTGCGTGAGGTTCTCAAGCTGCCCACCGCCGTCTTCGAGGGGCCTTCATTTGGTTACACCGAGCAGTCAGCAAAATCCTGTTTCTCACAACAGGTAAATGAAGAGATAGAGGATCCCAATCACCCCTCTGAGCAGGCCATGACTCTTGCTGTCTTACACATGTGTGCATATTTGCCCAGGAAACACAGGGCTGGATGAAGGAAAGGTGCACTCAGCTGATTTCTGGCATGTAGATTTGGTGCCTTCAACAGGAAGCAGGTTTCTGTAGGCTCCCCATAGAACCACAAAGAGAGAGGTTTAGTCAAAAAGTGATTCAGAGCAGGATCTTGACTTACACATTCCTAAATTAGGGAACTTCCTAATTTAGGCACCCGTTACATATATGCCTTTAGGTATTATATATATTTATACCTGAAGGCATGCAGTCCTCCACTCCATTTAGTTGGTATTGGTATAAGCATACACAAGACTGACTTCTCCATACAAAGCTGAAGTCCCACTAGAAAAATCAAACTTCATGTTTTCCCAGTGATAGACACACAAGTTTAGGAGTGAGAAGAAAATCACCTTAAAACTTTTTTTGTAAATGGGAATCAGTATGTACTAGAAAATCCCCATGAGATAGGGTCAGGAAAGCAATGAATTTCTCCTGAGGAAAATGCAAGATTTTTCTGCAACTCCATAGGTACTCTCTGTACACAACAGACTCCATAGGTACACTGAGTACAGCACATTGGCTTCAGCTGATACATAGCACTTCAGAAGATCCCATAATTGTGGCTAATTGTCCACTTCTCCAGTGGAGAAGGAGAGAATTCTTCTGGCTCTTTCTACACATTATACTGTGTAATTCCATAAATATGTAGTAAGGGAATATGCTGAAACTTGGACAATGTTAGAAATAAAGTTGTATTTTCCTTCTCTTTATCCTTTCATTTTCTAACTGAATACTATTGAACAAGTTCAATGGAGCAGGAGTAGTGTCATTTTCATGCAAAATAGAGTCTCATTTTTTGTATTCTCTCAGTTTCATCACTAATCAATAGGCACTCCAGTCATCCAAAAGGAGATGTTGAAATTCATTTATTGAGTCATCTCCCAATTCATTTTAAATGGTAATGTTTGCATATGCGAAACTAGTCTTGTTTCTCAGAGGGAGCCTTAAAACAGCACTTCATCTTGTGTTGAAGAATTTACATGGTGAAGTGACTTCTGGTAGTTTTGTGTTAAAATAATGAAAGAGTGCTCTTGCATGGCAACAGGGCATTCAAGCTTGCATGTTGGACATGCTGTTATTATAGATGAAAAAAGGAATTTCTTTTCCTGAAAAAATGTAATGCAGGCCTCATTTTTTCTTGGTAGCCATCAGAAATGGCACTTGCTTTGAGATTGCATCCAGCTGAGTGGACCAAATGCATTAAGGTACCTTTAGAAACAACATCTTCTAGCAGGCATTAGATGGTTTTGTTTACAAGCTCCACTTAGAGCTAACAAGAGTTAAGTCTCTGACTGATGTAGGTACATAGCAGGTTTACAAAGCTGCTGGTTTGCATCTGGAGGGAGCCAAGTACTCTCATAAATCTAGTCTGATATTTCGCTTAAATTGACTTCATGTAGTTCTCATTACATCCTCACTAGGGATGAAGCAGAGTTTTGAGATGAAATTCAGATCTTTGTGACACCATGATAAATGGTATTTACAATCTTAGTCACAGCCAAGTCATTCTTTCTCTTATATTGTGTGTAGTATTATCAGAAATTGATACCTTTGAGTAAGTTCCGCACTCTCACTTTTTCTCACATTGAATCACTTCTGCTTACCAGAAGCAAAAGTTTCGAGCCCCCGATATATAGAGATTCTACAATTTCAGGAAAATAAAAATTTCTGGGAATTACCTGATTATGGTGTCAAATCCATTCAGTTTACATCTGAAAGGATTTTTTCCTTTTGCAGAAATGTTTCATTATTCCCAGTTCTACTGGTTTACTTGATCCAACCATGTATTTTCCTCTGCCTGTGAACCACTGCTAGACTGACTGGCTATTCAAAGTAGAAACAACAGTGTTTCCTCATCAGCAGATTTGTGGGACAAAAATCCTGGAACAAGTGACTTAATGTTTCAGAATACAAATCTGTGGCTCAAAAAGGAGTTTTATCATCACCATTTTCCCCCATAGATAGGATTGATGTGATGTTATACTGTATTTGTATTAAACAGTATTGTTACTATTGTAAAAACCAATTTAAAAAAAAATTCCCAAACTAAAAAGATAGACACTAACTTCATTTTCTTAGCACTTGTCTAAGTGTTATTCCACAAACCTAGACTCCATCTGTGTGTAGTATATATTTAGAAAACAGCTTTTGGTTTAAACTTTCCCAGCAGCTGAAAGAAAATTGCAGGAGGAAAATGTATGGAAATTGCTCTGATGGTGTCCTTTTCAGGGACACTGCTTTTTTTCTCTAATCCATAAAATCAGTGATCACCAGAGCAGTTTGGCCATAAAGCTGTCATTGAAGCTAAGTTGCCTTATTTGGTGCCAATCAGATTTTAAAGTTACAGGTGCTTTCAAAAGCCCCTGCATTGTGGAAGAGCTGTTCTTGTCTCCTTGTCTATTTGCTTGTTAGACTGGTTGTGTGTATCCCTTCAAGAGCAGAGGGAAGATCTAAGGCTACTCAGCTCTGCAGTATGGGGCACTGGAAGTCCCTTCTTTTCCTGGGCTTCCTTCCACCTGTTTTTTCCCCCATGCTCTCAAGTTCTGCTGCAGATGACACAGACATTTGCTGGCAGCATTGGTCAGCAAAGCCGTGCCAAGCGTCCACAGCAGAAACAGAAATCCACATCTCCAAAAGAAAGATCCTTTTCTCTGAGCTGATGCTTATAGTATAGGATGCCTATTTGGGAAGTGGTTATCAATTCTCCATGGCTGGGAGGATAATTCATACAACAAGCAGGTGGTAGTGTTTGACTGGACTTGCACACTGCAGTTGTTGTGGGGGAAGGTAGTATTCCAGGGAGATTTAGAGCTCATATTCTGGCTATTTCTGTTCATTAAAGAATCAAGCCCATTTTCACAGTAGCCTGAGGTATTTTCTCCTAGAGACAAACATCTTTATATCTTTCCAAATATCTTACAGTATTTCATCCCTGAGACTGTTGCAGTGTGAGATGTTTTCCATTGATCACTCGGTGTATAAGAGAAACCGTGTTCTTATTTACATCTGGTGGTAATTGTGTATAAATGGAGCACAGATACTCCATCTGGAAATCTCAGCTCTTAAAAGAATTCCACAACATGCAGAGATGATACGAGTCACTGCATAACTGCTGCTTAGCTTCCTCATGGGGTAACCACAGTTCTTTAGCAAGTTAAAGCAGCAGCTTATGCAATCAGATATGAAAATTTAGCCATCCCTTTGGAATGGGATACTACTTAAATATGTATGTCTATAAAACATATCTACATATATTCTCAGCAGGGCTCAGTATTTTTGCATCTTAAATTTTATTTAAGGAAGGCTCAGTTGCTGATTGAAAAAACAAATGAAATGATTTGTGATTACTTTTTCAGACACCTAAGAAGTTTAAGGCCCTAGATTGCATTTTTAAAATCAACAGGGATATCTTAGAATTTAAATCTCTTTGAAATTTAAAGGGGCATAGATCTCTGAGCGCTTAAATGCGTGAAGAGTTTAGGAACAGTTGCAGTCACTGAGCATATGCAATCTTGACATCGTGCAGTCAGAGCTCACCCATAACTAGTTGCCATTGCTCCTCAGACAAGGTTTCTTAAATTACAGTAACAAATTGCCTGTGCTGGTCTCTCATCCTATATTTCTTTTGAATTTGTACTCCCTTGGCATTATTTTCTCTCATTTTCTTTTTTGGAGTACCCTCAGCAGTGATTTTTCATTTGAAAACTGGTCATACACAGGGATACCCTACATGCACTTGTACTTGTCACACGATACTCAAAACAGATGAGAACATGCAGAGTTGAATACCACCCTTAACCACAAAGCATCTTCAGGCAGTGACTCCAGAAGAGAGTCTGGAAGTGAGTGGAAGCTAAGTGTCTCCAACCCAGCCTTGTGAGAATGACTTCTAGTCATCAGTTGTATCATTGTACTGACTAAAAATAGTCTGGGAAAGCTTTGCTAGTATTGCTTGTTCTTTTTACTAAATCAGGGCTACAGGCAAACAGTGCTTGAAACTTATTCCTAAGTGTTTCTGTAGAGACAAGATAAAGTAATTTTAAGATGTCTAATTACTGATTTTTTGTGCATGTTTGTTTGCTTGTTTGAGCAGAAAAAAGTCACATTAAACACTTTCTTGGATACTCTCATGTCTGATCCCCCGCCACAGTGTCTAGTGTGGTTACCACTTCTGCATCGACTGGCAAATGTTGAAAATGGTGAGTAAAGAGACACTGCCAAAACAGAGTTACAAGACTAAACTTTGGTGTGATGATTTTCATACTCTGTAGATGGTTTTGTAAAAGCTACTGTACTGAGTTCATTGACTCCATGTGCTATTTTTACAGTGACTGGTAAAATATTTGAAGAAGTCTGTTGGTCATTCAGCCAGGAACAGGGCTTAAATTTTGCTGTGCTCAGGAAGTTAACCTGATCATGTCTCCTCCTGTGCTCTGCATAAGCAAAGAGCAATAGGCCTCCATCCATTCACACACTTAGATTTGGTAAACTATCAAGACCACAACTTCTATTAGCTATGACATATGGCAGCAGAGAGGGAACAGCTTGGCAGTTTCCGTCCGTGCAGTATTCCTGGCAGGAGATGTCCAGTGCAGTGAAAAACACCAGCCAAAAGGTCCTTAGGAAGGATCTACTCTGAAGTCTACACTGCCAGACCATATCCTCTGAAAAGGAAGTTCCCTGTGGATGGTGTGCATCCATTTTTGGTGATAAAAGGAAAAGGAGGAAAAGTTGTATGTGTTCCTGTGCCAAACAAATCCCTCTTTCACTAAAAAGCACCAAGGCAGGTAAGGTGATGTTCCCAAGTCCTTTTCAGCTACAGAGCAACCTATCTATCATATCATTTCCTTGAGCTCTTGTCATCCGTCCCTGTCCCTCACCATCTTCACAGTGTTTCCTAGACTAGAGCAGAAACCCTTCCTTCTGCAAAATTCTGGCAGGGCATTAAACCCTTGATGCATTCAACACTGATCCAAATTTTCACAAACTGAACTTTATGACAGAAAGGCAGAGGGTGCCTGGAAACAAGGGGATGTTCAGTACCCTGTGGTAAATTGGGTCCATGTTGTAGCAAGGAAAGAGGAACAGAAATGGCACTATTGCCCAGAAAGTGCTTCAGAATATCTCAGTTGGTGCTTTATCATCCTCATTGACTTGCCTCCTTGTCACTATCTGCTTCTGAATGGAGAACAGGTCTCTCCAAAGGCCAGCTTTCCAAATCTGGGCATCCAAAGCTACGTGTTCAACTCCATATACAAGTACCTAAATGACACCACTTGTACAGATGAGACAGCAGTGATTAAGAGACAATAACATGTACACTTTCATCCTTTCAGTAGTCATACAGCTGAGTTTGACTTTTCCTCCAAGATGGCTCACTTGAGCTGCTTAAAAAGCACAGCAAAACATTCAGCTTCTCCCAGTGGTGCAGCTGAAGTGGATTTTCCCACATACAAATTTCCTCTGTCACAGAATAGTTTGGGTTGGAAGGGACCTTAAAGATATGCAATTCCAACTCCCTGGCAGGGACACCTTCCACTAGACCAGGTTGCCCAAATCCCCATCCAGTCTGGCCTTGAACACTTCCAGGGATGGGTCATCCACAACTTCTTCAGACAATGCAATGCAAAGATTTTCTTGCTAATACCTAATCTACCTTCTTTCAATGAACGCAATTCCCCCTTGTCCAGTCCCTACGTGCCCTTGACACAAGTCCCTCTCCATCTCTCTTGTAGCCCCTTTTGGGTACTGGAAGGCTGCTCTAAGGTCTCCTTGGAGCTTTGTCTTCTCCAGGCTGAACAACTCTCTCAGCCTGTGTTCATAGGAAAGCCCTCATCTTTGTAGCGCTCCTCTGTACTCTCTTATGTATTCTGTTAGACACTGAGCACACAGATTTTTTGCTGCTATGAGCAGGACGTACAGATGCCAGCTCAGAAATGAAGAGTTTGGTGCCCATTGTAGGAAGTGTTGCCCATGGCTTAGCACAGGTTGCTGTATTTTCATGAGTCAGACCTGTCAGCAGCATCCAATGCTGCAGATTGCTTTAAATAAAGAAGGGAGCACTCTTCAGTTTGGGGTTTGTCCATAAATGTTTTCTGGGTGCTTCTTTGTTTTGGTTTTTGGCTCACCATTTCTTTCTCCTGCAGTCTTCCACCCCGTCGAGTGTTCCTACTGCCACAGCGAGAGCATGATGGGGTTTCGCTACCGCTGCCAGCAGTGTCACAATTACCAGCTCTGTCAGGACTGCTTCTGGAGGGGCCATGCCAGCGGTTCCCACAGCAACCAGCACCAAATGAAAGAGTACACGTCATGGGTAAGGGAAGGCTCCTGCCTCGCTGCAGACTGCTTTGCCCTCCAGCCATCAGAGAAGTCCCCAGCCACAGCTCTGGGCAGCTGTCTGGCTCAGGCGAGCTGGGAGCCGGGCTGGCACTTTGGATTAGTGACCTTGTCTGGGAGGCTCCGGCCTTGGGGGCCGTCGGGAGAGTGTGGAGGTGGGAATGATCTTTTCTGGGTGAGCATCTGGGGCGCCTGTGACGGTGTGTGCCGCGGTGAGGGCAGCGCAGGAGGGGCTGGCAGCAGGGCACCAGGCTCATGGCAGCTTCTCCCGTTCCCACAGGACTCACGGTAAAATCCTCATTGGCTTGCTCTGTTTGGCTACGTGTAAATGAAATGATGAATACTTAATGCTCATTCATCAATATTTTCAGTTGAGTGGCTGCAGCATATGCGTAGCATTTGGGATGATCCTGGCACTGTAGATTTGAGCGTGGTCACAGGCTCAGATCCACAGTAGTGTTTACTATAGAGAAAAGCTCACTTCAGTCTTTTTGTTGTTAATCAAAATAATGCAGTGTTTTTTCTATACTGAAAGAGAAGTATCAACAGCTGCCAGAACCTTAACCTTCCCTGAAGGGCATGAGACCTAGGAACTCAGCTTTCCATGGACTGGAGCAAAGCCCCAATAGAGCCTTGGTTACAGAGCATCAAAACCCTTCAGAGTTCAAATCCAGAGATCAACAGAAAATACCTAATTAATCTCAAACATTTCAGAAGTATATTGTTAAAAAAGGAAAAGTACGCATACAGCAAAAGCTCCCATTTGTACAGTGCTTTGTGCTTATTTTTTAACAGAGTTCTGAAGTTTAATACTTTTAAAATGTTTGGTCTTCTGTTGATGGAACAGGCAAGGGTTAAATTTGACATGGTTTGCTCTGTATGCCAGTCATGCAGCCCTGTGCTGTATCCCAGCAGACCTGGGTCTGTAATTGTTTCTGTGGGTCCTAATTGCTGCTTGTTGCATTGACAGAAATGGCCGGAGTTTAGTATCTGAATAGGAAAAGTGCCCACTATGTAGCTCAGACTCCATTCCTAACAGCAATTTGTGCTATAAAATCCATTTTTTGCTGTAGCCAGGGAGCTGTAATTATAGGTAGGAAGTAATTGGAAAACTTAAGATTTCTACTCAGCGGAAGACAAAAATGTGACCACATGCCTAGTGCTTTCAAATGTTTCCTTGCCAGAAACAAAATGTTTTGTTTCAAGTTTGAAGTTGCTTTTCTGTAGCATTCATTAGCATTTGTTCAAACCTGGTTAGCATTCTCCATAATGTATTAGTATCAAGCTCCACATGCAAATTGGAAGTGTTCATGGATGCGGTGGAAATCAACTGTTCTCAATTCAGAGCAAAATTGCATTTATAATGAAAGAGAAGGAGCTTGAATTTCACATATTTAGGTTGGATTTCTCCAGTAAAGATATTTCATTATGGAGTTGGTGACAATCATAAGTCAATGTAGGATGTGTATGCAATAATACAAAACCCTTTCTGTCAAATTCCAGAAAGACTTTTCAATTTCAGTCTATAGAGCTGTGTTTTGGGGAAAGGAGACAATTGTAAGGATCAGTAACGCTCTTATACTGGCAGAGAACTGAATCACAGAGAGCTGAGTTGAATTCCCTGAGAATCCCTCACACAGCCTAAAAGACATCCTAGATCTCAGACATCCTTCAGAATGGAGGTTGAGTTTGCTCCTCAACTGCATACTCTCCAAACAAAACAGAAAGCAGAAAATACTGATTTTAGGTGTTTTTTGACACACTGATGAAAATTATGCTTCTTGCACAGACCCTCCCCATCTTTTGGGGAAAGTGACAGTATGTCAGCCTCTTCTGAAGTGCTCTTGCCACAGTGGGACAGTTCTGGCAAGCTCCTGTCTCAGATTTCCAT
Source organism: Pycnonotus jocosus (assembly GCA_013400435.1). NCBI lineage: Eukaryota > Metazoa > Chordata > Aves > Passeriformes > Pycnonotidae > Pycnonotus > Pycnonotus jocosus. The sequence goes on from VWYP01010612.1 coordinate 119,275, forward strand.
TCCCCAGTGGTCAGTTGCCACAGGAGGTTGGAGAGAAGCTTTGTAATAGCAGCTAAACAGTACAGGGTACTGGAGGTGAGGAGGGAAGTACTAGTGAGGGGGAAGAACAAAGCAGCCTAGTGCCTGGCCCACACCTAGGAGGGAGATGGTGTCCCATACAGTGTACCTATGGGGACAAGGATGCTCAACTCCATTCTTCTTGCAGTCCCAAGCTGATGAGGTACAAGCCAGCACCAGTCCAGGGGACAGAAAATGTGCTGTACGTCATCCAACACTGCCTGAGAGCAGCATTGCAAAAAACCCATGGCACCGGTCCCTATAGATACCCCCCAGCCTGCTCTACAGGCTGCTGAAGGTGACAGCAATCCTTCCCCAAACAGAGCACTCTGCCTTTCCAGACTCTTGGCGAGGGAGGGGGGCAAGGGGGGTGGCAGTCCGTATGTACCTGAGCTGGTAGAGCTTCCTGTTGTTTTGTGCTTCCTATAGCAGAAACAGTATGCACCTTACTTGTCCAGATTACCTCTACCTTCCTTGTTCCTCCCAGAAATCACCTGCTAAGAAGCTAACTAATGCACTTAGCAAGTCTTTAAGCTGTGCTTCCAGCCGTGAACCTTTGCACCCAATGTTCCCTGACCAGCCTGAAAAACCTCTAAACCTGGCTCATATTGTGTAAGTATCTGTGTGCTGTAGACAAAGTAAGCTTTGTTGTAGGAGTTGCTTGCACCAAGTGTAGATACTACAGCTCTGAACAAAGCAGGAGGCAGATGTGGCTTGTCCAGCTCAATGCATCACAAGTGCAAATTTGCTGATAGGGATATTTAGTGTAAAAGTGTTCTTCTGGTGTGACTTTACCTGAAAAATCAATGGGATGTATATGTACAATTAAATACTGGGACACAACATTAGAATGTCCCCATTCTCTTCAAGAGATGTCCATGCGATCTCATGGAGTTTCAGCACTTTGGGATGTATTGATGCTGAGAGCATCAGTTCTGTCATCTAGAGACTCTTAATTTCAGTGTATCGCAGGTATGTCTTGACACAAAGCACCAGAGAAAAGTGAAATCAGACCAATTTTGTAAAAAAAGGTGTCCGAGATCTCACTGACTTTAGTGGAGCTGTGGCTCCCCGGCCTTGAAGAATTGTGTTAGTCTGCATAAAAAGTGTGCCTTCAACTGCCAAGTCGCTGGAAAAGAGTCTATTATCCTTATGTTTTGATATGTTGAGAAAGCAAGATTATTTTTTGGTGTAGTAGCATGTCACTACTTTTTTTCTGCAGGAGTCAAGAAACCCAAAGCAGAAAAAAAAATGCATTCGTGCTGGGTGAGGAAAGTACCACTTTGGATGGGTTTTTTTTCTCAAGCATGTCCACTACCCATAGTGGCAGACACTCAGATTTTCTCATTTATCAACTTGGCTTACCTTTGCTTCCTGGTCCTTAAAAAAAAAAAAAAAAAAAAAAAAAAAAAAAAAAAAAAAAAAAAAAAC
>VWYP01010612.1:120773-226238 GCA_013400435.1 Pycnonotus jocosus
TTCTCTCTTGTACTAAAAAAAAAAAAAAAAAAAAAAAACAAAAAAAAAAACAGCAAACAAACAGGGAGAAAACCATTAAATTTCCCATAAAATTAAGGAAAAATTAAGAAATTGGTTGGAAGAAAGGTACAAAGAAATTAAGTTGGAAAAAACATTCCAAAAATACTGTCTTTAAAGTATTTCTCTTATTCTGGTATATTTCTTAAGAAAATGTCTTTCTCAACCATGTTCCCAGGGCTCCTGACTGAAGCATTTTAAGCAGCAACTATTAGAATTGAATTTATTTGGTGCATATCTATATTACTGGCTGCTGGAACTGCTTTAGTCTGTTATTATTATACATATTTACCTTTGTCCATCTTGAGTATTTGTATGTAGCATCTTTAAGGGCAGGCATACACCAGCCACTGTGGGCTGTGCAACACCTGAGAAGTTCACCCAGGCTACCTGACATTTTAAGGATAAATTATGCTGATGGTCTTCCTTATGTGGTTATAGCAGAATTTCTTCAAGGTGTAAGAAGGTTATAGCAGAATTTCTTCAAGGTGCTCTGGCCCTCAGAGCCAAGGTGCCTCTGAGAGATACATAGTGCCAAATCTCTGTCACACTTAATTGTCAGTTAAAGCCTCTGCACCTCTTTATGGAAGAGTACTGGGAGGGTGTTGTTCTTTGGCAGAAATGATCCAGAGTTGGATATGCTGAGCTCCCTCACTGCTGTGCCTGGCCCTGCTGGCAAGTGAGTGATAATTTCACAGGGCAGATTTTGGCCATCCTTAAAGGAAATGGAGAGAGACAGAGAGCTTGAAACTGAAAGAGAAGCCTCTGTTCCCTGTTGGCTGGGGAGTCTTGAAGGCCTGGGGATATGTCAGAATATAAAAGGTAGTGAAAACTGAGCTACTGTGAATGGATTAAATGCATTTAAGCAAGGCAAGGCGAAGGTACCATAATTAAGTAGGAACTGATCCAAATTTTTGCTGTGAAATTAACACCTTCCCTTATTCCTAAATATACAGACAATTTAGAGTGATGGGATGTGAGAACAAACCACCATCTATTCTGTTTTATGACAGTTTCTCTTTATTCATAGATTGATGGTAATATAACTTGGCAGTATGTATTGGCTATAACGATGCATGAGTGAGAAACCTGTAAGTTGTGGAGGTATCATGATCTACAACATAATTGACACAAATTAACTGAGGGGAGAGGTATCCTACAGAACCTTGTCGAGAATATCTTCTCGCTGATGTGATTTTTATTTTTAAACATAATGGAAGTTGAGAGAAACAGCTCTGGGCAGGAATCCAGGCAAAAAAAAAGGGATTTATATTTGCATTAGATGGAAGAATTTTGGCAACAAAACAGTATCCTTTTCTTAGCTTCTAGCTTAAATGGGGACAAGTGCTCCCTGCATTACTACAGAGACTTTCCTTTTGATTGTTCTTCCACCTTTGACTGGCACCAGACAAAAAGACTGCATGTTTTTTTGTTTTACTGGTGTCACACAAAATCTTGAATTAAGCAAGAAATACCTAAAAGGGCTCATCCAAAGTAGCTATTAAGGTGTTATAAACCTGATGGTAGAACTCCTCCCACTGATGGAAGGGTCATTTTTCCTCTCCATACATAAGATCAGCAACATGAAAGAAAGTCCAGACTGCAGAGATAAGAAATGGCCTGCCCAGTGCATCATGGAGGTATTTTTCAAATCCATTCTGCAATGACCTGACTTCATTTTCATCTTAAGCCTGTGGAAGCATTATTTTTGACATCATTGTAAACAGGTTAGAGCAGCCTGGAGCACTTTGGAAAATTCCTCCTCTTTAATTTGGTTTATTACTGAGGATATATGTTGTGCCATAGCATGCTTTTATTACATACCATATTTCAATAGCATTAAGTGTTTTCTGTCTCCTTGAGGACAGTTAATCCAATATCAACAGCTCACTTTTATCAGAAAGCTTAATCACTCACTTTCAGGAGTTTAAAATAACCTCAGAAAAATATAATTTATAGTCAATAACTGAGTTTTCCTTTGCTTTAAAATAAAGTCTGTTGTTCTTGTCTTACCACATCACACAACTCTATGTGTTTGAACATCCATTTGATATTCAAGTGGAACCTGAGGACTGTGACAGTGGGCAGCAGCCTTTAAGAAACTTGCCTTGGGAAAGCTCTGGATTAGTTTAATATATTTTTTTTTCATTATAATGATTGACAAAGTAATGCTAATCAGGAAACCTTAGCAAAGTCTTGGAGTTTAAAGACATTTGTACACAAGAGTAACTTTGCTTTTGTAAAAAGATTAATGACTTTTTATGCATAGAGTCTCTCATGCTTTTTGCAGAGTCAGGATCATAAGAATGGAGTATGTCCAATGTATTACCATTAATTACACATATTAAACTGACAGTTTAATTAATGATCTCTTTTCCATTTTATTCTGCCTACAAAAGAGATACGTGGTGAGTATTTTTCTTCTTTAGTACGTTTGTTGAAGGAAAATCTTAGAAAAATTGTGATAATCTCTGTATTACCAAAAAAAAAAAAAAATAACACTGAACACTTCCCTGTAAGTACATGGAGGACAAAGGACTGCTTCTCAGCTTCATGACTGATCAGAACTGGAGGCTTTCACATGGTTCTGCAGATGCAGGATTAGGTTAAAACTGTGTTTTGATATAAATAAATAATCCTCCACATCCATTTTTTAAATATAAATAAATAATGCTCCACCTCTTTCTTTTCACAGTTTTAAACTTCTTAAAATCAGTGTGGCATTATCATGCTGAGAAATTAATTTGGATTTTTCAAATACCATATATTTTGTCTGTTACAGACAGACATTTTATAACAAGTTACAGGACAAAATACATAGTAATAGTTCACTTCAGTGCAGAACTGGCTTTCTTGGAAATGCTTTGGTTGACTAGTTGTCTTGCACTTGGAGCCCAGTGAATATTTTGCAGGTGGCTGCCATACTTCAATTTGCACATCTGCAGGATTCAAAAAGCAAGATAGGTCTTCCACAGAGCCTAAAGGGGAATATTAACCAAATTGAGGTCTGAATTATATGTGGCTTCAGATTCCGCTCATATCTGATTGAACACCCTGTGAATAACATACCTTTTAGTTGTTGTTGAGCAGATAGATCTTTTGCCCAATGTTCCATAAGAAGTCTGCTATGAAGGGGAAATTTCTTCTTAATGGATACAGAAGGAGAAAATTATACATAGATTATTTTTAAGAGTAGACAATAAAAGCAGAGGAAAATTCCTTCGTTTCATTTCTTGTAAAAGCAGGAAATAAAGAATGTAATAATGAAATCATCATTACTAATGGGTCCTCTTGAATTAAATAGTTACTTTAAATTTTGATGCAGATGTTTGATATACCAGTTAAAAAGCTTTGCCATCAAACCAGTTTAAAATTCTGCATGTATTTTGTGGAATGGTGAGGGCTTGGGTACACTGTGGTCACTATGATAGCATGGAGCTTAGCACCAGGAATAACTTCATGAAAAGATTTGTCATTTATTGGCAGTTCCATGCTGCAGACATCCATGCTACCACAGAAAACTGTCTGCCAGTTCTCATCCTGGCATATTGAAAGCAAGGACTGCACCCTGCACTGTTGCCTCTGGAAAGAAACAATGGCATCCTAACTATTCTACCAAAGCAGTGGAAAAAAAGTCAAGCAGGTTGCTTAAAACTCACCTCAGAACACACAAAGGCATTATTTCCCTTCAGGCCTAAGTGCCAATGTATTTTTATCAACTTCTTAAAACCACAGCATCTACAATTTGAGACTATTACTAAGTAAAGCAGAAAATGCCAGTTGCAATGTTACTTTAAACAAGCTCTTTCTGTTCTAGATAAATAGTGTTGCTGATGGAGGGGGTTTTGGTGCAGAATTAATGCAGCTGGATATTTTGCCTTTCAGGCCCCCCCGACCTGTAACCAGCATGAACGACACACTCTTCTCCCATTCTGTTCCCTCAGGAAGTCCCTTTGCAAACAGAAGGTGAGTTCTTATCCTTGCTTATATCAAACCCTTATATGGCAGTTTCAATTTTCAGTTTTCAATTTTCCACCATTGATTATATGGTGGAAGTTTCAATTCTCAATTCGCTCACAGGGGTAAAAAAACCCAAACCCTCTCACACAGTAAAATCAAGAGACATGAGCAGAGAAATGCCTTGGTCAATTTGGACTGATACCCAGACATCTGAACGGAGAGCTGGAGTTAAGGCATCCCAAACTCCCCACAGCACAGCACTGAATTTCAGCTCTCATTTGAATCATTCTGACCCACTAAAATGTGCTCACATACAACCCCAGGCACCCTCTCACAGGGACCCAAAATGGGCTACTGGTAAAAATCATTTTGTAACAGCACTATGGGAATAGGAACTGGGACATGCCTTTGCCTACTGGGAATGCCTGCATCATATGGATAAACAAAGAGAAGATGTCTTCATACTTCCAAGATACAGCAAGACATCCTTTCTCCTTTTAAACCATTCTGATTTTCATTAAAATCAACAAGGGAGAAGGAGAAGTCTTGGAATATGGTGACTGACCCTTCAGTAAACAAGCCAGGGAACATCAGAACATCATCAGAAACATAAATCGAAGCGTGGAGGTGGTTGCAGCTGACTGTGTACATTTTGACTCAATATTTTGGCTCATCCAGCTAAAATATGTGTGTAGCATTTGCTAGCTGTTTGACCCCATCTATGTAAGCCTGTGAATGTACATAGGTAAGAAAGTGGCAGGAGAATAACTTCCTGCTGTCTTGGGGAAGATGAGCAATGTGTCTTCCCTGGATGCATTTTATTGCTTGACTCCTGCTGTGTGTATCAGTGCTTCAGCGTTCCCAAATGACTAAACACAATCTCTGGGTGTGCACAGCTACATATTTTAACACCAAAACTGAACCCAAACCTGCAGTGTACACTGCAAAGTCAGAATAAAGATGGTTTACTACTTCTTTTTTATGAATTTTGTTACCATGAGCTGTAAACTGTAAATTCTCAGTGTTATCTTAGTGCAAGCGGGTGTGACTGAGATGCTTTTTGCAAGCCAGTCCCAAAGCAGCCCCCAAGGCCAGATCTGCTGCCTGCACAGAGAGACTGCAAATGCAGATTTATTTCTGTTGTTGGAATATATGGGGGTTTCTTTGCAAGGCAGGGTAATGTATTTGGAGCCTCTCCAGGAGAGGTCACTAAGAGCACCACTCTTAGGGAGTGTTGCTGATGCTTCTGTGTATTCCCTGTGCTCAATCAACAAAAGTCCACTTTGCTCCCTAGGCCAGGGAGCTGCAGTAACACTCACAGCACTGTCTACTGTGCTGCTTGTCTTTCTTTGCCTGTAAAACATACCCGATTATTTTATTTTTGTCTTATTTAGTAACTGACTGTCTTTAACTATCAGGTTTAAACTTACATGCTTCCTGAGCTGTTAGAATTCCTTTTTTTTCCTAGGAAGCACTCCTTGATGAGAATCCCCTGAAGGCAGGTGGTAGTACCACTCCCCTCAAGCATAGACTTGCACCCAGAGTTCCTTCTAAGTGGATAGCATGATATCCCTGTACAGTTAAAAGTTTCAAAGATGCAACAGTCATTGACATTAACTTCTAGAATTAACTGTACCCTCATATGTAAGGTAATGACACTGATTGTATATTAGAAGTTTTGTAACTTTTGTTGCATTGACGTAGCAGGATTTTAGGACTTTGACAGCTTATTCTCAGTATTTTTATTTTCATCTTTTACTAATTTAATTTGCATATTTTTATTGGAAAGGAAAAGCACCCTACAAACAGCCAAGTCAGTATTCTTTCTAAATAAATTAGAGTTATTGCTACGAATCCTCTCTGAGCACTCTGTTCTCTGTGTATTCTTTTTGAGGTATTAACAAGGTTTCATTGTTTGAATCATTCAGGTTACTTGGGGGTATAAATGCAGCCAGTCCTGTGGCTGATGAGCATTCTCTTATAAAGCTGTATGTAAATCAGCTTCACAACAATTCACGGTCAGTATGAGAGCACTAACCTACTAATCGCAGTAGTTCTGTAGCTCATGCACTAAATCATTAGCAATTCTGCTAAACTACTAAAAATATTCTTTAAGGAAGGCTCTGATGGGCTAGAGGGCTTCTGTGGCTCTAATTAGTCTTTTGAATAGACTTCCTGCTGGCTGTGGGCTTTGCCAACTTCTCTTGCTTCTGCGCAGCTCAAGTCTTTCATTTTACCCTTTCACATAGGATTAATATTAATGTGTCCAGTGGAAGTTGGAAACATTGCTTTTGAAAACTGAGAAAACTACACCTCTATGGTTCCATCATCAGTGTATGACTTGCCTGTTGTGTTCTTGACCAAGGAGTGAAAGAGGCTTGCACAAAAGCTTGGAAATGACTCCGGGTCTCACAGCCAGCCTCTTCTGCCTCAGCTTTCACTGTGGGTGGCTGCTGTTCTGCCCTAAGTGCTGCTTGCCAGTAACCCTCCCCAGACCCCTCAGCTTTGCTTTTCAAAATGACCACAGGAAAGGCGGATCCAAGTCCTGCTGAAGCTAATGAAAACTTCCCATGTACATAGCAAGCACTGGATTTGGACCCATGCCTCTTGTTGCTGCACCCTTCTTCCAGCATTCCCTCACATCTCAGTGACCTAAAAGAAGATCCTATTTCATTCTGCATAAAAGAAATATGCAATTGCATAAGAACAGTTTCCTCATATTTTTTACATGGAGTGTAGTATGCTTTACTTTTTTTTCTTATTTATCTGTGAGCATTAACTACAATTCAGTAAGAATTATCGATACAAAGGTGCTTTTCTGCTAAATGCCAAGATTTTCAATCTGGGTTAGACTAACAACTTCACTCATTCTTTTAAGTTTTACTGTTACTATTGCCCTGGGAAAATCAGGCCTCGTTAGTGAAAGCTCACCCTCTTGAACATCAGAGAAACAGACTTTGATGGCTCTGTTTGCAATTGTGCTGATTTTATGTTAAATACTCCATGATTCATATTATAATAAGAAGAGTACAAACTCAGAGTAAAATTTCTAGCTGGATGTAATCAACACTAAAAGCTCTGCTGGCTGTGTTCTCACTGCAGATAACTTAGGGTTACTTGAATTTGTGTTGCAGTCTAGTCCAGAGGTTTCAGATAGCTTTAAGTGAAGTTTTTATGTAATTTGAATGTTTATTCAAAGAAGAATTGGCAGAGAATGTCATTCATAGCATTCCCGTGGCATTTACTTCAGCTACTTGTGTTCACATAAGAACATACCCATTCTAACCAGTTTCTCCCTGTAGCAGCAAATGCTAAATTCAGCACGCCAGCTCATTCTGCTGCTGGAATGGAGAGCTTCTCCCAAGTTCAGGACACTACCATCTTCATTTCTGGATACATGGGTGAAAACTGGAAATTAACTGCTGGAGAATGGAGAATGTTGTTACAGGAAAGATCTTTGATAACTGGTAAATGCAGTGACACATTGTGAGGAACAGCTGAAAGGAGATGGAACATTATATACAATTTACACTTTGCATCTGAAGCCAAGATTTTGGGCGGGTACACAATTACTCCAGAGCTCAGAGGAAGTCGGGTTCAGGCTTTCCCAAAGATGCTTTTTAATTTCTTCAAACTGCTTTAGAATTAAAGTCCACTTAAAATTTATGTGCTTGTTTGCTTAGTTTGAGCCAGCAAGTACATAAGAGAGCTTTAATGAGGAAGTTGGCTTAGCAATTACAGGCACCTTTTTTCTTAATGTGTACAGTGTGGAAATTGGTATCAACAATATGCTCTGTACAGCTCAAGAACAGCTTTAAAGCATTTGTGCTAGAAAAGAAGAAACAAAGAAGTCTGTGATCTTCTCCCAAATACCAAATCATGGTCGTTTGCTGTGTTGACAGCTAACATGATTAAAACCACAAGGCCTGTAATTCTTCTGCTGTAGCTAATATTCAGGGGTTTTCTCTCATTTGTTTTTGCAATTTCTGATGGCCTAGAGGGCAGCAGAACAAGTGAATATTACTGCAGAGTAGGTAATGCCCTTGCAAACCCAATGATTTGGATATGTTACATCAAAACAAGCAAACTTAGCATTATAGAAACTTTTGTCCGGTCAAGAGAAATAACTCTATATGCTGAATTAATGTTTTTTTCCTTATTTGAATAATTTTGTTTCCCAGCTGCAGTCTGTCATGCTGACTTAAAGTATATAGCTGCCATAGTAATGGGTACAATCTCCTGCTCCTTTCTTATAAATGTTTTCTTTAAGCTGTTGAATTATTGAGCTTGGTAGGATAAGATGAAACAAAATGTTTTTTCTTGCATTTTTCTCAGCCCTCCCTTTCACAGGTAATGCATTTAGTTCTTCTAAAGGAGTAATAAACTGGAATAAATGGTGTAATGCAACACATTCTGGTGAACTTGAAATGACTTGGCAATTGTGTGATACAGAGAATGCGCTATGATATCAGATACCCATAGCCAAGGAGAAATTGAGTCTTATTTGTTGCTGAGTCAGAATGGCTGATGCCTTTTTTGAACTTCACATAAAAGTAAAGGAATTGTATATTTTACCTGAGCATAACAAGATATTTGGCCAGATTTCTAGTCAGCAACTAACTTGGAGCAAAACATACTGGTTGCTGCTGTTCTCCATGTTCCTGTCTCTAAGGAGCATGGTAGACTTCAGCTGCGTGTTGTCTTTGCATGTTGTTTTCAGAACAAGATGAGAATCCTTATTTCATCAGCAATATTCTGCCTGGCTAAAGGAAGGGTTTATATGTTTCATTGTTTAGTAGCCAGGTAGACACTAATGAGGGCATAACATTTACACCAATATTGTTAGGTCTGTATCTTTATAGACATGTGCTTATAGCTGGAAGGTTTGTCTTTGAATTTGGATGGAGAAGCATTTGGCATCTTACAAGATGTTCCATTTTAGCAGGAATATATCTTTAAAATATGTGTTCCAGTTGGAAAGTCACTGTGGCCAGAACAATCTCTGAAGTATTAGTTGTATTTTGGGGAATATGTGGAGGATGTAGGAAAATATGGCAGAACAAAAAGGACAAATGCCAGCTCTTCCAAATAAAGGAGGGTTGAAGGTGGAATCAGGGACAAAGGTGAAAGGGATTTTAAAGGAGGCAGCCTAACCTTGGTATCCAAAGATACTGAAATTATAAAAGAGTTAGTAAGCATCTGGAGGATAATAAACATGAAATAACCACCATAGATTTGTGAAGAACAAATTATATCAACCAAACTAATTTATTTCATTGACAGGATGACTGATCCAGTGGGTAAAAAAAGAAGCAGCAAATACAATACAGGTTGACCTTAAAAGGACTTTACACATAGTCCCAGATGACACAGAAGTACCCAAAGGAAATACAGACATGGGAAAATTAGTAAAAGAGCAAAATTGAAAATGAATAATGGCATTTTCAGAAGTTTGCTGTCGCTTTAGGAGAAGGACGTCTGCTGGGCCTCTTGAAAGCTATTCTAAGTTAGACACTATGCACTATTTCTCACAATGACTTATTGGAAGCAATAGAGTGAATATATCCAATTTGTAGGTGGTGCAAAGGTTGAAATAGTTATGGAAAGGAGTGCTTGGAGAGCAGTTTCTAAATAAAAAAAAAAAAAAGTAGCTCAGTAGCAATGGTAGTAATTGATGTCCAAATGATCTGAAATCAATTACATAAAATCCAGTAATTTTAAGTGAAAAGTGCTGTAGCAAGGAAGCAAATAGTCAAATAAAAGATGAGAGCATAATTGGACGGATAGAAATATTTTAACAGAGAACCTAGCAGTTGCAGTGAACCACAAACTAATTGAAGTCAGCAATACAATTGTTAGATTGCATTTGACCCTGGAACATCATCTGGAAAGCCATTAAAACATTCCCCAGAGGAGGAGACGTCTGCCTAGAGATTTGCATGCAGTTTAGGGCAACAGCACAGGGGTAGATATGCTAACCAGCATATCTGGAGTCCAGAGGAGACACCCAGACATCAGAAAAACAGAGAAAATGTAACTCATGAGAAAAGATTGGAAGATTAAAGTTTGCTTAATCAACTAAAAAGGAAAGGGACATGGACAGAGCTGAAATCAGTTGCTCAGTGAGTAATCCTTGCTTGCCTGTCTCTCCACACTGACTGTGTGGCCTCTGGAGCGTGGGAGAGGAGAACGTGGTTGGTGGAGGGCACACTGTAAGAAAACAAGGCACAAGATCTGCCCTTCAGTCTCCCACTGTGGCAGCATATTTACCTGTACTTTTACAACTGAAAGGTGCATTTTTGGCTGAAATGGAACACCCTGTACCCCTTGAGTGCATTTTCCTTCTGTAACTGGGAAGAAAAGGTGTGGAGAACACATCCTTCCAGATGGCATGGAGCATGTTTTTCTGCATGGATCTTGCCCCAGTGGAAGTGCAGTACACAAAAGTAGCATGCCAATGGGCAGAGAAATGTGAAACAAGCATTTTTTTCTTGCTGTGCAGTACAGCATTTCATTCAGCTATCTTACAAATTTATTACAAATCAATAAGCTTGAGTTCTTAGGACAACCTTTGGTCCCATCCTTTCCAGAACCCCACTGCCAACCCTGCCCTCCCAAAAGGAGGGGAATTACACACATCTCACCTCACTGAATTCCTTCTTTGGCCCAATATTGAAAGCTTTGAAGATTTACCATGCACCATATTTGTGCAACATCACCTACACACACAGACTCATACACAGGTGAGATGCATGAGTGCACAGGTGTGTCCATGCTCATGCACCTATGAGGTGCCAAACAAAAAAAAGGTGAATAATTTTTATAAAGGAGAAATCAAAATATAATTTTGTTTTGCTTTTTTGTATCTTAAACCAAAAAATGCTGCAGCATGAGGAAAAAAGATCACATTTTCAGTGTTTCCAATTTTTAGCCAGTGGTAGCTTGTTAACGTGGATATTTAAGTGTTGGGAAAGATGCAGTTACTGCAATCCATTAAATACTGTAATTACGGGGAAAAAAAGTGTGTTTGGTGAACTATATATTATTTTAAATCAACAGAAGAACAGTACTTCTGAAAATTAAACTGCTGTATCCCATCACTGCACCCAGACAAATGCCTCTCCATAGATTATTGAAACCAACTTACAGGTAGTGTGGAGAAAAGCAATTTGGCTGTTATGGTAAAGTTTTCCCAGCTTGAAAGCAGCATTTGAGACCATGTTTATCTCGGACTCCATCTGGAAAATACACAAGCCTTCATCTCTCCATTTGTGAGAGAAGCACATTTTGTTTGTCATTTCTGTAGTGGAGGCTTTAATAGCTTGCTTTTGGAGAACAGGAAGGAAAACTCATAATTCCTGATTTTGCATTTCCTGAAGTTTTCTGGAATTCCTTTAAAGCTTCTATTATTTTTATTCAGTCCAGGGGACTCAAATGAGCTTCTCCAAACTCTGTTCTATAATGAATTTCAGACACCACTGTTTACCCTCTTCTTAGTTTTCCTGTCTTATTAACTAGTTCTCCATCCAAGAATACTGAAGTAGAGCAGAGCAAACTGCTGGCTAGGGCTGCTCCAGCTTTCTTGAAAGGCAAAGGGTAAGTTAAAGAGAGAGTATGTTCTTAACTTGCACTAACACAGCTAAACCAAAACCTTTTCCTCTAGTCCTCCCATTTTAATGTCTTTATATATATATATATATATATCTTTCCTGAGAAAATTGTCATAAGCAATTAACCCACTGAGCTAAGTAAGGCATGTTTAAATATATTTATGTACACCTGGATGCCTAAGGTCTTGATCAGACACTGCCAAGCAAATCCAGCTTGTGAATTCAGTGTGTCAGTCATATATGTTACATATCTAATGTTTGTGTGCAATATATACTATATTAAAACAAATAATACTGACCTCACAATTTGCTGTATTTTGTAATAAATGCTGCTGTATAGCTCCAGAGCTTCAGTCCCTGGCCTGACCTGGCATCTCACTGATTTCTGAGACTGGCTCTGTCACCAAGTGGACACTACCATCCTAAATCACTAAATACTAAACATGTAAATTACATTAATAACAAAATAATTTCTGCACTTGGTGTGTTGTTCTGTTGTGATTTTGATTTTTTTTTTCCCTAAGAGCGCTGAAGCACTCATTCCTAGATTGCCATTTCACACTCTCACTTGCTGCTGCTCTCTCTGTTCCTCTGTGTGTCTGTCTGGGTCGCCCCCTGTCCCCCGCCCCGGTTTCAGGTTACAGTACAGCCTCGATGTTGCAGACAGGCTGGCTGATGAACATGTGCTCATCGGGGTGTATGTCAACATGCTACAGAGCAGCCCCGCACGGTTAGTGCAGGTTTGGCACCTTTGGGGGGCCCAGCAAAGGGACCTTGCTCACCCAAATGCTCTCTCTGTTTCCTCCTGCCACCAGCTGGAGCAGCTCTTCATGAGCACTAACCTGAAGGGGATGTATGTGAATATGGGGTATGTCCTCCCAAAGCTGGTGGATTGTGGCACTGGCTGCTATTCTGTCTACTGAGGCTTGCAAGGTATTGCCAAGTATTGCAAATAATTGCTTAGTTAAGAATGGCTGTGCAAATTGTTTGGGATACTGAGCTCTAGCCAGTGCAGGACTTGGTGGTGGTACAGAAATCTTCACACAACAATGATTAAACAAGCCCATGTTTTCAAGGTATTAATTTTTGAGATCATATATAATTTGTAGCTTCACCTTCCTTGAGAGTTAGAAACTGTAATAGTACATAAATAATAAATCACAATAATAATTTTTACTAACCTAGTGAGAGAAATTAATTTTGATTTTTACATATGTTGGTCATTGCTTTTAAATCTGCCTGATTGCTGCATTGTTTGAATCTTGTATACAAATTTTCCCTTCTCTCATTTAGACTCAGGAGTTTTAGATGAGTGTCTTGAACATAATTCATTGTTTCTGCTGGAGTGATTATAGAGCTTTGTCTCCTAAATCCATCAGCTGTCCTGTCACTTGAGATGCTGGCATTGCATCCCGCCACACTAGGGAAGAGAAACACTGCCTCACCCCTCCAAGTGCAACAGAACCCCATAGACTTTGCTGCCCTGTACCAGCAAAGTGGAGAGCAGTGTATGGCCCTAGAAAATGTGGTGCTGTTTAGAAAACTGTGCAGTCTTTCTACCAAAACTATGCTCAGGAGGTTTATTTTGCTCGTAGCAAACCCTTCAGTTTCCTGTGCTGCCACTGCAGAATATTTCCTGGGTTAGAAGGAAGTCTCCATTTACTCCAGTATGTAGAAGGCAACAAGCAGCTTCATTTAGGATTTAGGAGAGTCAATGCAATTGTTCTCTGCACTCTTAAAAAATTCACTTCTGCATGTAGCTCCTGTTGAAAATGGGAGTAATTTTTCATGTCCAGTGGCTTCCATTGTCCTGGGTCTGCTTCTCTACTCTAGGCCACTGGAATGTGCCAGTGGTGGAGGGTTGAAAAGGCAAACTAGGTTCTAGTGAGGAAAATGAAAGCCATTTATCCTAAACAAACACATTTTCAAGGGGAATTTCATTCCCGATGAACCAGAAATCAGGCTTATTGAGGAATATTGACATTGTAGCTGTGAAAGCAGGCTCCTGGGGGCATGTGTGTGACCAGTCATTGCCCACCCATGACTGAGGATAGGAATATGCTGCCACTCGGTCTGGTGTGACAGGGAGAAGGAAATGTGGCCCTGCCTGCCATTTAATGCAGTTGCTCAGGAAGGGAGTGAAGAATGGACCTGGCTTAGGGTAGTTCTTGGTGCTAGGCTGCTTTGCCAGGCATGGCATTTTGGATGCCATGTCTAGGGTTCATTTAGCTTCAGTGAGGGCTACCAGTTCCTCCCAAGACCTCTTTGTGGGTGCCTCATCTTATACTTGTACTGTTTTCATCCTCCAAATTTTATTCTTTATATTCCAACCTGTTCCCTCAAGGCTTTGAGCCAACCTCATCAAGTCATAGCACTTTTGTTTCCAAATATGCATATACAAATCATATGCCATGATAGCCAACATTTATTTGGTTTTGAGAAATGAATGGGGGAGTGACTGATAACAACCTTAATTGTTTAAACAACTGATGCAAAGCGTAGTACATAACATCTGATTACTGACATTAAATCACTGCAGTCACAGCATCCTGAATGAGAAACAATCTCAGTTATTTGTATAATTAGATTTTGACAGAAACATAACCTAGAGGGACAGCAGTCTTAGTCAAGCATCAGACATTGCCATTTTCTGCTTTGTTGGACCGAGACTGCTTGCAGAGAAGTAGAATGGTTACATTTTGGTAAAAAGAAGAACAGAGTCTTGCCATCCTAAAGCTCCTGTGTGAAGCCAGTTTCCAGAGGAGTAGGTGAGACCTCTGCAGGAAACTCAGCTGCTGCATCTCAAAGTCTGGGGTGGCATCTTCAGGCAAAGCTGAACTTCTCCTGCCCATGCCCCAAGGTGGCTGGGTGAAGTTTGCTCAAAATCCACATACTTGGGTTAGGATGGTGCTGAGTTCATGTTATTTCATCCTGCATCTTAAGGAGATTTGGTAACCTGAGTAAAGCATGCAGTTAACCAAAATTAGGTAGTTTTTGATATAGGGGAGGCTGCAGCTGGCCAGCTCTGCTGTTGAATCTGCCTGCAAAATACTACCTGTACCTACCCAGACATCAGATAATTCAAGTGCTTCTGGCAGCCAAAGCTGAAAAGAGGAATGAGTGTAGCTGGACCATTATCCTCAAGGAAAACCTGCAGAGATACTTTGTGAGCATAATACATAAAATTATCTGAAGAGCTGTATAGTAACATTTCAAAACAAAACAAGATTGGGTTTTTTTTAGATATTGAGTTAGGCTAATTCTTAGCTAATCATCAGTCTTATATAAGTATACATCTGTTTCTGTTTTAAGTGCAGCTAGTATTTATATTTTGGGCTTTGTGGGGTATTTTTAATTTATTTAATTAATTTTCACTGCTTATCTTTATTTTTCATCTGCAGTTATTTGATACTGCAAGTAAAAGTGCAAGTTCTCCTTTCCTTCTACCACAGGCTAATAAGCTACTTGAGGGTTTCTTAGAAGCCAGTACTCCAGAGCAAATTAATAAACAAGAGGAAGAATTAATTCATTATTTATGGTAACTGTATGGGTAGAAAAAATAGCCCTTAACCAGATGTTTTGAATAGTTTAATTGCAAAGTCTTTTTTAGTACCAATATTTGGTACTTACTTTAGTTTATCTTAAGTGTCTGATTCTTAAAAAGAACTTTAAACTGCAAGTATTTTTGTAAGTTAGAGACTTTGCCTAGCTTTGCTTATTAATTCCATGTATTTCAGTCTTTTTCTTTTCAGGTACAGAAAAAAAAAGATGAAATTAATTAAAAGTAAGAGGCTATTTTGGTTCCATAGAGAACTGCTTTTAAGGGTTTTTTTTTAAGGGTTTTTTTAAGGGTTTTAACTTATACTGTATAGTACTATGTGAATCCTATTTCTGTATAAAAGTGCCAAGCTATTCTAGGGCATTTTAAAAAATGTTTATTAAGGGGGTGTGCACAACTCTAGGTGGGAATGCTGGTTTAATTTTCCTTTTAAAGAGGAAAAACATTCAGAGACCAATTGCTACAGAGGAAATATGTAAATATCTACCTCCCTTGAACAGAGTTAGTTTTTGTGATTATTCCCACATAGCTGAGTGTTATAACATTTTGGTGGTAAAATCTTGGTGATTCTAAAGTGAATGGCAAATTAACAGTAGCAGAGGGCTCAGATGATTTGTCTTGGTTTAAAGTCTCTTAAAACAAAGCCTTTTTTTTTTAACAGCCTTAAGGCTCAGAAACCGACCCTTTAATTTGTCCATATTTTCTATAGCAAATTATTTATTAAGCAAGGGTTTGTAGAATAAGAGCATGTCATGAAGACCGCACTGATAACTCTCTTGCAAAAATTTCACAAGAGACTTTTCTAACCAATAGTGACATAGTTGTAAAACCAGCAGGGAACATCCACATCAGCTATAACCAGATGTCTACTGCAGAACAGGCTGGTGTGACACATGTGCAGCCTGAGAAATAGCAGAGATCCTCCAGAGTCATTCCTTTGCTCATAAGTTATCATGTTTCTCATCCTTTTCCTGCAGTTTTGAGATCCTTTTTTAATGGAGCTAACTTAGACTACAGAAGTCCTATTGTACAGGTGCTAATATTGGGTATTCACTCTACATCTGAATGGTGATAGGTGCCAGACCAATTGTTGTTAGTAATTACAAAGTCTTTAAAGAAATGGTCACTAATGGAGAAGCAGTGTTTTTTTAGAAAAGAAGGGACAACAGTAGGATATTTGTATGCAAAATGTCCAGTTTCTCTCAAAAGGATGTCTGAATCATTCCCCTGGGGTCCCAAATTCTGCACACACGTTCATAATATTTTAAACCTTTTGTGTACCACTATCTTACTGTATCACTGTATGGTTTTCTGTGAAGTTGGTGAAGTAAAACAGAAGTGAATTATGGTAAATTTGAGAACTGAGATATAAAATTCTTGGCAGTCGAGGCTAATGCTGCTGTGCATACTTCTGTGCTTAATGGTCATGTAGAATAGGTATACTCCAGAAATAAATTTATTTCAGACATTGAAATTTAATTTTCAAAGCTTTGGGATTAGTGATTTGCTGCATTCACAGACCAAATCTGACGCATTGCTGCATCTACTTTATGACATCTACCCACGCATAAATATATATCAAAGATATTAAATACAAGTAAGACTCAAAAAGCTGCAGTGGCTTGGTCATTCAGTAAAGCAGTTGGTTTAGAAGTTAGCTTACATCTCAGAACTCTGGTGCAGATAGCGTTATGGCAACAAGTGGAACCATAATCCATTTTTCCAAGATGGATATGGTTGCACATTGCTGTAAAAAGGAGAATTGATCCTGAATGCTTGCTGTTTTCACAACCATCTGTTAAGATGCAATGTTTTAGTCATTATGGTAAAATTAAAAATTAATTAAACTGTCATAAAAGTAACCCTTATTATCCAGTTTACATCATTTCATGTGTCTGCAAGAATTGCTTACTCCTTTCTCTGGATGACATATTAGTACAGTTAACATGAGTATGTAAGAAGCAGAACTGTATACATTTAGAAAAATGCCTTTAGCTTTGGTCTGTCCCAAAGGTATACCAGTTATCCCACCAGAATCTCAGTAGCCAGAAAATTAAGCTGTGTATGTAACAAAATGAACATAACCAAAACCAGAAAGTCAGTGTTCATCTACCACCAGAAGTCTCACGTGCAGTCTGCAGCACAAGTTTTATTTACACAGAACCTCTCTGTGCCTCACTTTTCAGAGCTTTACTGTTTTTCTAAGCTTAATGTTCATGGTCTCACAGGTTATTATCAGAATGAGGAAAAGATGATGTTTGTCTCTTTTCTCTTGCATCAGTAAGATGTAGCAAATCCACATGACACCCGGCTTTAGTTTCATGATCAGTGAATATCAACCACTGCTCATCTTTCCAACATAACTTTTAAATCCCAATGGATTTAATCAGGCCAAGCAGCATGTGCACTGTAGTTCCCTGAGGAACACGAACTCACTGAGAAATTTTAGAGAAATATTCCTTTAAATATATCAGTTTTTCAAAAGCAGAGCTTTTGGCACAAGTGCCGTTTTTCTCTGGAAGGCTTTTCAAGCTCAAGGTAGAATTTTAGGGGAAAAAATCAGAATGAAATCCCATGCCCAGACTCTTTTGAAGCTCATTTGCCGGAAAACAGTTGCATGCCCAGAAGAGCCCATGGGCAAGGAGATTTGTTCCTGTTTCCCTTCAGCCAAAAACCATTGTACAGTTGCCAAAGGATAAGAAAAGAGGCCAGACTTGCCTCTGTCTGGGAGAGTCCACAGGTGGCCTTACATTCCACATTCTTCTCACCTCTTAGAGACTTTGTTTTTTCTCTCATCTATATATTAAAAGTAATGCAGTATAGGATTCTAAAGCGCAGGATATCCAGGGTCAACTAAGTCCTCTTCAGATTTCTGGTTTTGTTAGTTTATTAGTTTTGATGGTTGTCTGCAAACTTCCAAATGTTTAGAAATAGTGAAGGTTCTCACTATATTACCTTTTTCTTGCTTATCTGATTAAATAATAGCTTCTGTTTAAAATAAGGACAGTTGCAAAAGCATTAACATGAGAGAAATATTTGCATTTTATATTCTTGGGAGAGACAAAATAATAAGGTGCAGTATTTTAAAGAAATTCAGCATATTTGCTGTTTAGTTTTTACACTTGTTGATCACAGTCATGTGACACGGTGAAGTCTTGCTCCCAAATAGCAAGAAACCAAGAATAAAAGAGAAAGCCTGATTATACATTCCTAGGTCAGTGCTTCCAAACAGTGGTCCATGAGACCTGGGTAAGTACCCTGCAAAACTGTCCCAAACACTGTTTTCTGGTGCAAATATGACAACATTTCTGAAGTTTTTCTCAACAAACACCAAAGCTCCTGCTAATCCAGTGTCCAAAAAGTAATCAGTCTTACAGGTGACATGACAAAGCTGAGTTGCAAAATAGGTGCTGTCCTGACCACCTCCCGACCCTTTTTGGGCAGAGTAGTCTGCAAGTTGCATCCTGTACAACCTTTACTGTGAGTTGCAGACCTGGTGCTGTTTTCCCCCTAAGGGAAGGTGCTGCCCAGGCCCTTAGAGCTAATGTTTCTAGGGAAATTTCCCTCCCCTTTGTCCTCTTTGCTCAGTTAACATCAGCAGTTCCTCATTTGGTGACATTTACTCCTTTGTTCTGACATGTGGGGGTGTGAGGTGGTGGCTGGCTGAGGCAGTGGGTGTTTTTGCCGTGTATAAACCTGTCTTCCCATTTCCCCCTCCCCCTGAGCAGCGTCCTTGACAGTGCAAGTCGCCTGGATGAAGAACACAAGCTGATCGCCAGGTATGCAGCAAGGCTGGCAGCAGAAACTTCTTCATCAGTAAGTGTTTTAATTAAGGGAAGGTACTTTCCTTCTGTCGTGTTCCAGGGGCTTGGCAAGATCAGGGAAATTGCATCTGACAGTCTAATGATTAATGGATTATTTTTCCCTATTCTTTTCATCAGAGGCTGTTATGCTTTAATAATAACACTTTTATGCCGTCCATTTAATCCAAAGAAGCCACATGCTAATGCATATAATCTATATACTAATGCAGTGGTATTTAAATAATTGCATCAAAGGGAGTCTGACATCTTGAACTCAGGAAAGACTATAAAATATTGTCTGGACTGGCTTTGGTTAAAGGTTAATGATTTACTGCATTGGAAAAATGGGGTGGTGAATCCATTTTACTCTCCAGCTCAAATATCACAGCCACTAGGGCCCTAAGTATTAAAGCTATTAAAGAATGTTCTTCAGCAGGATGACTGTATTGACCCCCCCTGCATTAGCCCTGGCTCCCATTTTCATTTCAGAGCAATGATTATTCTGCTCTCTGTATCCAAAGATAGAAGGTGATGACAGGCTAAAACCTCACTAACTGCATTCAGGAACAAGAGAGAATGAAGCAGGAACCTAATCAAAGTATATAAAATCTTAAATGGTACATAAAAGGTCAGCCTAGCTACTTTTTTTTCTATCTCAGGCCATTTGGTAGAACAAGGGGCCATGAATGATGGTTAAGTGAAAAGCAGCTTGTCTGGAGTGCCCAGAAACATTTTCACACTGCGGTTTACACTGTGGGGTCAATTGAAAGGGTGAAATTGGGCACCACACATTGTGTAAAGACACTTCACACCAGGTGAAGATGAATCTGCTACGCTATGCTCATGCTGTCACAGAGATTTCACACTACCTACAGCTGCCTGGGAAAAGAGAGGTGCTCCTGTTCTGCCAGTCCAGCCCAAATCCCAAATCAATCCTTTCCACACATGTGACACAGTGTTTCAAATTTAAGGCAACCTGCAGATGGTGGTCTTATTTCTGAAATACAGTAATTCTTTATGGGAGCATGATTTCCCATTAATAATATCTCCGGTTAAAAATTGGTCAACATCAGTTCCATATAACATGTGTCTTTGATGTGGGGGAAAACAGTATAAACAGAGCTGAATAGAAGGAAAATACTTAATTTCTCATTGCCATCCATCTGTTCTCTTTGAACAAAAGAGACAGAAGCAAAAGAGAAGGTATCTGTAGAGAGAAATCTTTCCAAGCAAAAGAGTGGCATCCAGTAGGGGCAGTGGAAATTTTTAAAGCTTTAGTGATGGTCGTTCTGGATTTTAAGGAGCTAAATATATTAATAACAGTGGGCATTCAGGATAAAGATCCTGATTCCTCCTGTATGAGTGATGGCATCCACCAATGTAAATCAGTTCTTTATGCACTGTTCTGCTTCCCTGTGGTTGATGCGCTAATGGGAAAATGTACCCATAGCAGAAAAAATAGTATGTGGTTACAGGGGAAACATACTGTCCTTTTGCCACAGACAGCCCTAACCTTTGTTAGGTTTGTTAAACTACTGAGATGTGTCTTCATCCTTCTTGAGGGTGCACCTCCTGGAGGAGGAGATGCCTGGCATCACATAAAATAGCACTCCAGAGTTAAACTTCAGAGGGCTTTTCATGGTAAGGAATTCTCATATCACAGCAGTAACTCAGCAGAGTATTTTTAAATACCTGATTCTTTCAAGTTGGAGTTAGGAATAAATGGGTGAACTGTGGTTTCATACCTGTGAAACTTTCAAATGTCCTGCTCTGTGTTGTCATTGTTACAATACTGAAACACAGGAGTGTGAACAAGGCAAACAATAATTGGTTATTGCCGATGAACATGCAAAAAAGGCATAGTCCAATGAAGCTGTAGTGAGCACTGCCTAGTTTGCTGAGAGACAAATTCTCATCTCATTTTGTTGGTGGAAAAAAAGATTTTGCTGTACCTGAAGGACTGGGAAAGAGGTTTCTCGAAGTATCATGAGAGCATATAGGAACACTTGGCCAAGTGGGCTATACACCCAGACTGAAAACTGAGTACTGCTTTCAGACAGTAAAACCATACTTTCAAGAGAGCAAAGCATCGCTGCACTGGAAACACATCCCATTCTTTCTGGAGGCAGACACTGGTTTTTGCTTCAGTGTACTCCTCTTGTCTGTAGCATCAGTATCAAGAGCCACATTACAGCAATTGCCTGCTGCAGTGTCATTGCCTTTTACGATGGGTTCAGAGGAAGCTGTGTGAAAAAGCAATGAATGACAGGATGGTAAACACTGAGGCTTATTTACTCTAGCACTTACTCTGCTTTTACTAGCAATGGTTCCATACTGGTTATGAGCACAACATGAATGCTCTTTTTTTAGTGTAGGCAAGCTTTTGGTGCTGCACTTTCTGTAAACAGATTTCACAGAACAGATCTGTGTTGAAGTCATGGTGCATGCTGGCTATTCCTCTTTCAATGCAGCCTTCTCTGTTTTACAGCAGCAGCCAAGTCAGCAGAGAGGGGCATCAGATATCTCCTTCACCATTGATGCAAACAAGCAACAAAGGCAGCTGATTGCAGAGCTCGAGAATAAAAACCGGTAAGGATCCACTAAGTACCTGGTTTTGTTCAGTCCCATATATTACATAAATGTTTGTTTCTTAGCATTTTCTACCACCTATACCTGTACAGTATGCTTATAGAGGCACATACATCTACCCCTGCAAAAAAACAGAGCACTGAAAGGTCCATACAATAGGATAAAGGCTCTGAAATCCATAGCCATCCCATGAGTTCATAAGCGTGCTGTCCAATGACATGATATAATCACGGATACTTTACTGTTTGCAGCTGCTGTTTGTTAAGAGTTTAAAAAAAACCTTATCCTGTTTCAAAACTGGATTAACTTTCAGTTGGATTCTCAGTAGCACTATAACATGAAATGATAAAAGGATTGGTCACGCTTGTAATGTTATGCTCTCCTGCTTTTATTCGGGAAAAAGATGATTAAAGCTCTTCAGAACACAGTCTGCCTGGGAAAGGTTTACGGGAAGATTAGCAGCAAGTTAGGCTGCTGATCAAATGAGGCAGGAGGTACGGATGTGACCGAGACTGAGAGAGAGTATCCAGGAGAAATAGGCCAGCCGGCCCCAGGAAGGAGTGATGCCTCTTTGTGGACAGCAGAGAACCTGGCCCTGGGTACCAGGCTGCCTGATGCCATGAGATGTATGGCAGCAGAGCTCTGCTTTCAGTGCCGGACCATAAAACAGAGGCTAGCCCAGACCAGATGGTTTCCTATTCCAAACTCTGCACTGCCTTCTGTCACCGTGTAATGAGCACCACCAGCTCCAGTCTCGATTTGCCTTTCATAGTTTGAGGCTGCCTCCTGACCGTCTGCTTCCAGCACATTGGGAAGAATAGACAAAATTCACAAAGGTTTCAACCTTCTGCTGTGAAGCTTTGTATTAGCCTTTTGACAGCACTCCAGGGCTCACAAGCCAGTTGTAACAAGTCTTGTTAAAGTACTTTTCTGTGAATTGTCAACTGCTCTCACATCTCTGCTTCCATTAAAAGTATTTTTAAGGGCTAAATATTTTCTATGATGCTCCACAATGTCCAAAAAGGTTACTTCAGTTTCTTTTAAGTTCATGAGGTGTTGGAAACATTCATGGTGAAGAATTAAATGGGAGCAGTTCAGTCAAACATAGAGGTTTTTTTATGTCTACCTCTATTTTGTGGCAGGGGGTTGAAGAACTATTTCCTTTTATGGCAAAATCCTAAGAGTTTATTTAGAAAAAATCCAAAGCCCTCTCCATTGCTGAGGGCTTCTTTGGCTGGCTGCAAACAAGTTGTTTTACATACATCTTCATTGATTAAAAGCTAAATACAGTTATGCTTTTTCACCTCTTGCAATGTCCAGGGAGCTGGTTTTGTGGAAAATTACTGACTTATCATCTTCTGCTTATTCTTCTCCCCAAGAGAAATCCTACAGGAGATCCAGAGGCTGCGACTTGAACATGAGCAAGCATCTCAGCCCACACCAGAGAAGGCCCAACAAAATCCCACTCTCCTTGCAGAGCTCCGGCTCCTCAGGTAAGTCCATGGCAGTAAAATCTTGACAGGGGCCAACCAGTCATTCTCAGTAAGAGAAGAAATAATAGATAAGCCTGGCTTGTGGTTTTGGAGGCTTTTTAAAGTAAGACAGCCAGTGTGTATTTTTAATCCATTTTTTGGTGTAGCCCGTTGTCCTAGAAGTAATTAAACTTATGCTTTAAACTGCATGCATGAGAAATCTCACGTATTACTACTCCTCTACATTAAATTAAGCATGTGCCACAGTATTTGCAGAGTTAGGCCCTTAGGTCATTTGGAACAGGTCCCCACAGCCTGGTCCAAATGCCATTAATTATAGGGGGAAAAACGTTCAGAACAAGTGCCTTTAGAAAGATTTCTAGTTTATGCTAAAGAAAATACAGAACTACATGAAAATACAGCCAGAATTGGATGTTAATCTTTGGAAATTTCCCCTACATGGTGAACTCTTAGGAGAGGTCTCTTCTCTTTATGGTGCAAAACCAGGCTGCAGAATGATCCTCTTCATCATGTGGGGGGTGAAGAGTAATGTCATCTGCCACTGCTGAAGATTTAGGGGATCTTTCCTCTGGTTATCCCACCAAGCTAAAAACATTAATATGGATGTGATTGTGTGTTAGTTACAATACTCTACATGGATTTAATAATTTCCATGTATATCACATTGAAGAAGTACGCTTGTCATTGGCTGAGATCCGTAGGCTCCCCGAAAGTCCTGAAGTTCACATTGTGAGAGCCAGACAGAGAATCCAATAACAACTAATCAAGATCCTCTATATGAATAGGGAAGAGAGTGTGAGCACTTTCTTTCCAGTGGAACAATGCTAGCTTACTCTGCCCCCTGACTAAAGAACATTTTTTGCCACTTAGCTGCTCCTCACACCACTAATATTTTAGTAGGCTGATGCATATCCAAAGGAAATGACTGTAAGAAGTTGTGCTAAATTCTTTTCTTTACAAATACTCAGTAGTTTTATTACAGAATTTTCCACACAAAATTATTCACAAATCATTACTTTGGCTTTTCAGTCTAAATACAAATTAGCTTCTTCATTTCTGTGAGTGATTTTAACGTGTAATTACTTCTAGAAATCTACCGGCAAGTGACATTGTGTGAGGCATATAACACTGACTCATGAAAACATGTAGACTGTAAAATATACCAATAATGTAGCTCTTGTCCATCAAGCTGAAAGTCTACTTTCAGCAGGTTTAGGAAATCAACTTTCTATGTAGTTGACTAATAAAATTCATTACACTTAAAAAAAAAAAAGGAATGATTGTGCAGTGTTAGCAGGCTGACTACTTAACTTCTCCCTCTTTTCAATTTTGATACACATATTAAAGCATAATACCCTTACTTTAATTTCTTGATATGCGATGTCCTTAGGGCATTCTTCAACTGTACCTTCCCTTATTTAATATGCATTGTGAGAATCAGAAAATAACCTCTAATCTGTGGGTCTGAACTGCTTTGCATTCCTTCTGAAATACTCACCATTGGAAAGGCAAAAGTCTGACTTTGAATTTTGACACCACCTCGAATTTCTAGACACTTAGGATGGCACAAGGCTGTACAGCAGGACTCAGGGTAGCAGCCCTGATTTATGTCTGTTACCCTGCTGATTTTTCAGGCTTGAAGCACTTAGGGCTGTAGAATGATTTAGATCACATTGTATTAAGAAATGCTGGAATCTGCAAATCATGTTTGGTACCTGTCCCAGCATCTTTCACAAGCTACTGTAGTGTGGCACTCACTGAAGCAAGGTCCTGAACACAGCATTCCTTCACATTACCAGTACTGTCTTGGAGACAGGTTGGAAAATCCCTTACTTCCACGAATTTTCTCTGAAGTACAGGAGGAGAAAAACCTCAGAGGAGTAGTCTGTACAGTGCACACTGCTTAGATCCTCTCTCCCTGTGGAATGAATCTAAAACCCAGCAGAGCTCTGTGCTACGACCTGCCACTTTGAATTACGCAGATCTTATTTTTGTTAGCAGTTTCTTAAACTCCACTGCCTTTGTTCAGTTCATAGCATTTTCAACCATTACCTGTCCAGAAAAGAAAAGCCAACACAGGCACTTTGTAGCAGAAAATAGATCAATCCTTCAGGAAAATAAATGCAACCTGGCAGTGTTACTATATGATTCTATTGTATAGGTGAGAGATAGCATACATGAGCAGTCCTCTAGAAATCAATGTTGGTTGTATCTGTAGTTGCTCACTTACAGTGAAGGCTCAAAATAAGGGTTTCATATTGCCCTAAATACAGGAAATGTAGTTAACTCTTATTGGTTCTAGTGCTTGTCCATTTAGGATTAAATTGTCGTACTTTTTAGGTAGTACAAGGCTAACAACGTACTGTTTGTATGTTATTTGCAATGCAATAGAGTATAAAATATACCGAATATGTATATGTATTTTTCAATAATAATGTTAATTAAAACATAACTTCCAGGGGGCAAAAATATTATTTTGTTTCTAGGTGGGACCTCCCACAATTTAGTGATTTAACATGTGCAAGTGCTGTTCCCACATCCTGTGCACTGGAGCTGTGCAGAATGAAAGCTGTTCAGATTTATGGGGGCACAGAGAGATTGTCACACTTGGAGTGGCTCAGTATTCACGCTTTTGCAACCA
The DNA here is from genome assembly GCA_013400435.1 of Pycnonotus jocosus. Taxonomy (NCBI): domain Eukaryota; kingdom Metazoa; phylum Chordata; class Aves; order Passeriformes; family Pycnonotidae; genus Pycnonotus; species Pycnonotus jocosus. The sequence continues at coordinate 146,486 of VWYP01010612.1, forward strand.
GCACTGGACTTGGAGTGCAAAGAGCTGATTTCAAGCAGTTATATCTCTACTATGTGATAGTCTTCCTCTTGCTTTCAGAAGAGACAAAAAAAAAAAACAAAAACCAACAACCAAAAAAAAAACCAGAAACAAAAGCAGATCACTATGGGTTTTTTTCTGAATTTCTGAACTCTCTTAGCTTCTCTCATATCTCACTGTTTTCAGTGCCCCTGCTGCAATTTCCTGTCCCTCAGGGCATGGCTTTAATTTCTCCTGACAGCTAGTGAGGTTATTGACTAGAGAATTCCAAAGCTAAAATTACCAGGCATTCCCACAAGGGAGTATAACACCAACTTGTTTGAACTCATTTGTTCTTTGAAGAAGGGTCTGTGTCAGTGTCTGTCTTTCCCCTAATCTCTATTCAGTCCCATGGGGATTCCCAGTAAGAGGGAATTCCCTAGCCTTCACATAGCCACATTTCTAAGCCCAGTGCTGAATCCATACAATGTGTTTGCTTTCCTGTGGTCTGTAGGCATGTATCCCATGGTAGGGCTGGGGAAAAGATGCAGTTAAAAGCTGCAGTTACTGTGAGGGGTAAGCTCTGATCAGATCTGCCTGTTCCTCAGACAGCGGAAGGATGAGCTGGAACAGAGGATGTCTGCGCTCCAGGAAAGCCGAAGGGAGCTTATGGTTCAGTTAGAAGGCCTCATGAAACTGCTGAAGGTAAGGAGCTCCACCTGGTACTACTAAGGAAAACACGAAATGAAGTGAGAGAGAAGAGGGAGGAAATGTAACCACAGAATTCTGCAGAACCTGACTGTTTCTACCCACAACATTGGGCTGTGTTTCCCTCCCTTTTTATTTTTTGCCTTGGTCTTTGAATTCAGGGGTTTCAGATGATGCTCAGATGCTGTTGTTCCTGTAGCTGCACTGCGTCATCATTATCACCTACTGCTAAGAGGAGTAAGAAAAAGAAAAAAAACCAACATGTAAAAAAAGTTAACTATTAGCTGTAAGAAAAAAAACCTCAGCGCTACTATTCACTACACCTGACAGTATAGAATCACTAAGTTAGTTCCTTTAACTTTGCCCTTAAGTTAAAGTTTCTTTAACTTACTCAGTTGCTGGTTCTGTCAGATGAGTCATTTGACAACCACATCTACCTCTCTCACTGTGGAGATGCTTTCCCTACGACCCTTGTTTCATTTTCACAGATATAGAAGCATGCCCTTGTTAAATGGATGAAACACATCTCAAAAAATCATCTCAGTTAAGAACAAAGATATCAAAAAGCATGTGCATCTTTAAAGACAGGCTAGGGTAAGATGGAAGATGTGGTTTTATTTGCAGCCCTAGTTTACATGATGTGCTTCAGGACAGATGATGCCAGAAATTCACATAGGAAGAAAGCACTCTCAGTATCATAGGAGTCTGTGTTGGTGTTGTCTATGAGAGATAAAATGAGTTCATGGTAATTCAGTGCAACTTGGGTCAAATATGGCTCAGATAAGAGCAGAAGGAATCTCACTGAAATCCCTTTAGATGCAACATGCCTCCATTTAGATGCAACGTGCCTCCATTTGGATCCATTTGCATCAAAGGATGAATTTGACACCTTATGTCACTTGCCCCTCTTCAGACACAGGCTTCTGCAGCCACAATGCATGAGTTGGTGGCACCTCAGCAGCAGAGCCCACTGAAGAACCTGCAGATTTCTGGGAGCTGGAAGTAGACAGAATACTTTTTGTTCTACCTGTGAAATGCAGCAGTGCCACAACTAGCAGTGAAGGCTGGCTGCTGTTAGTCACTGCCTGGACAGAGAAAATTCGGGGTAGGAAATGACAGCAGCTTTCTGCACACTTTGCACTGTTCTGGTGTTTCAAAGTGTGCAGAGGTGGGACCTTAACCTGGTCTCATATCTTCAATTATCTTGAGCATACCTTTAACCCTGTGCTTCAAATTTGGCTTTGTTTTTTGTTCTCCACTTACATCCTGGCTCATCTCATGTGCTGATCCTCTTTTTCTTTAGGAAGAAGAATTGAAACAGGTAGCAAGTTACCTTCTCTTTGGAGGCCTTACTAACTCCTAAATGTGATTGTGTTCCTGTGAATTTTGTTACTTCTTTTGCTTGAGAAGTGTGTGTGCATTCTTTTGACCAAAATTAATATTTTGCAGTTTTTTTCCCACATTAGTGTCTTGAAGCAATTTTCACAATCAAACAGCACTCAAAAAGCACTAGAAAGTGAGTCGTGGCTACAAGGATTCTTTTTCTCACTCCTCTAAATGAAAACATGTAAGGTATAGAAACCACCCCTCAAATGTAGTGAAACCAACCTAGAACATGAATTAAATAGATAACATTTTGAAAACATAGTAAGAAATTTTGTACTTTCAAGAAAAACATAACTGAGCTTAAATTAGACAGGGGCAATGAGTTTGAATGCCCATTTTATCCAGAAAACATCAAGGCATAGTGTGCACATCTTTAAAAGTCAGCACTGATGCTAACAGTCCCATGAGTCTTCAGGGAAATAAATGTTTTCTGCAATCTAGATCAAAAAGTATTTACATTAATAAAAGTAAATTTTAGAAGATTTAATTGTTTCAGAGCTTTTCAGTATTGTAATGGATCTTGGAAATATATTAGGCTTTAAAAAAATACACTTTTCAGATAGCTGTCTGATTTATGAGTTCAATAAAAGCGTTTCATTTTAACAAAATGCACTTCCTTGTGCTTTCATCAGCAGAAGTGCAGTCACAAGTCTGATGTGTTCTCTCTGTGATACAGCATGCAGAGTTTGTAGGTAATGCTCACCTTCATAAAACCAACATTTGGCTAATTTTTGTAGAGCATCAGTTTGTTGCACACAAAAAAATCTGATCAAATACCACCTCCATGTAAGGGCTGTCATTTTTGATTCTGAAGATCTGCTCACAGAAGAGAAGCTTCCAGTGTGACAGGAGTTACCTTATCATATAAAATGTTCACTGGACAGTGTAAGTGAAAGCACATTTTCAGGCTGCTATGACATATTTTTATGAGATTTTTTTTTTCCAAGAGTAATAGCCTTACTGAATACCAGGTGGTGATGCTAAAGAATTACCCTCACCATTTCCATTTAATGATCCCCATTATGCTATGCCATTTCATGATCTGTTGAGAGAAACAGGATTAAATTAATTTCTGGAGGAATTCAATTGGAATGAGCAGCCTGGCAATTCATCTAATGCTTATGAATTATCTATTTCTCCATTGCCCTTCCTTGAGAAAGGATAATGAGTTCTTCACATCCCTGTAGTTTGATGAGGCTGTGCGATTTCCCCATATGTCATCCCAGTTCAGTCCCAGCAGAGGGAGCAATGGGCTAAAACTCCTGGAAAGCCAGTTTTCATTTCAAGCATTTTATGCTAGGCATGCACGACACTTGATAATGGGAAAACTTTCCTGTCTTGCAGGAGTTAACTTAAGAGCTGTAGCAATTTCACTAGGGATGGTGAATTAAATAAAATACCTGAAATTTTTCCTGGAAGGCACAAGAACACTGATAGCTGCAACCAAGTACAGCACAAAAGCTGAAGCCATTCAAATATCCACTGTGGCTGTGATAGCTCCCCTTTCAGCATGCTTTAGTCCTTAGCTGGTAGAGCCGTCAAGGTTTGGGAGCAATTCAGGGCTTGTCTTCTCTGCTGACCTTACCAAGAAGTTAAGACTGGCTGTCATAGCAGATTTCAGATCATTAGGTCTGACCTTTGAAAACCACAATTCTCCTGATAGCAACTAAGCAGGAATCCAATCCTTATGCCACTTCATTCCCACAAACCTGGGCTGAGGTGGATCTAGATGTTTAAAATATATTAAGTATTCACCTCTCTGAAATCAGGCATTCCCTAATATCCTTCTATTTCAACTTGCTGTTCATCAGTTCTGTCTGATACTGCCCAAATAGTATAAAAAGTGAGGAGTTTTTTTCCTGGACAAGGAACTCTGAATGCTTCATCTTCCTGTGCTTCCCAGATATTTCATGTTTGTTTAGCATAAACACAAAATTTCAGTCGTAGCTGCAGAGCAGACAGAGGGTAAGCACTGGCGTGTGCAGCAGCTTTCACATCTCTTACGGGAAAATTCCAGCCCAGAAGTACTGGTGGGCATCTGTTATTTTTAGTAAATAAAATGCCTGAAGATGACTTGATGACAGGAAGCAAATCTTGTCCATTTTTTTCCTCATCTTTCTCTGAAAATTCCTGGTGTTGTTGGTGTTCCTAGAGCAGAGATCAAAAGCAAAGGGGAGCTAAGGAAAAAGGCAAGTGAAAAAGGGCACTTGTCTTTCAGGAAGCTGAGAACCAAAAATTCTTTTGCAGATGTGTTTCAGTGAGGATGAAATGTGCTCCATTGGGCCATGAAAGAAGAAAGCTGTAGATCCTGGGTGCTCTGCCTGATGTGCAGAGATTATGACTAACAAGGACCTTGGAGCATCTCAAAGTTGCTCTAGGCCCTTCCTCTGGAGAACTAAGTATCTCCATTTCTGCTGGAGCTGATGTAGATGATTCTAGAAACAGGAGAGCATCTGGCCTTTTATATATTTGATTTGCCTTTCATCCATCATTTAAATGATCTAAAACCAATCATTAAAGAAATTAAAAGTATTAAATCCTCCATTCTTCCATCAGTAATGTGCTTATTTCTCATAAACCTAATTTGCCCTTGATAGCTTTTGGGTGATAATGTCCCTTAGAAAGGGGTGATAGGATAAAGGAACAAATAGCTTAATATTCTGATATATTATTTATGGTCCAGGCCATGAATTCACAAAAATCTCAAGGGCAATGCTGCACTCATCCTGCAATAGCCTGCTCTTGTCTTTTTTAGAACATATTTGCCAAACATAATCAGAGCTGCAGTGGCAACCAATACCGGAGCCAAAATAGATGCCAGGGGAAGAGTTAAGAAATCATCCTGCATTTTAAAAACAAAGCCAAGATAAAGGAAATACCACCCCTCCAGTCACTTTTGACTGAAAACAACCAGGAGCTTGTGTTGTAGTTCCCCTTTAAAAGTACTCAAGCCATCTCCATCCTTGCCATCTGCTAAACACTGGGTTTCAAAAGCCATGTGCAGTTTACTGTGGGCTTCAGCATTAGTTTTTATCTTACATGGATACACATTCCCAGGACTTTGAAACACTGGATGAGAAGAGAGCTGTGTCTCTTGGTATCACTCACCTAGCTGTATTAGTAATAATTGCAATTTTGTAAAGTCTGCTTGAATTTCAGCTGAATGATCCTAACTGTGAGGTGCTAACAGCATGACATTTCTATGACTGATGTTAAAACATTTTTGCTTCCAGCAGCTGAACCCATAGCAGGAATTTATATTGCCCTATTGCCACAGTGTTTTGGGAGTGCCTGAGTATGTCCTGTGGAGCAGATAATTTAATAGTGGCTTAAACAGTTCTCTAGCTCCAAATGAAAAGCAGAAATTTGTATTATTTATTGCGAGTGTCAGACTTTCTGTGAGTGAGAGGTTGCACGTACCATGAACTTGTCCTGCAGGGAGGCGGAGGGCAGGGCTCTCCTGAAAGAGGCTGCTCCAGTGCCTTGCCCAGGCTGAAAGGCATGCTGGTGCCAGCAGCTTTCCCCTTCTCACAGCCAGAAGGGGTTACAGGTTAGCAGACATGCATGTGAACTGAGGGAGTGAGAGGGGAGAGGGCACAGAGGTCTATAGTGTGCGGTCTTTATTAAACTTGGAATTTTCTTTAATTTAGCTGCCTGACATTTTCCCATGCTAAAGGAAGTCAGATCTTGACTCATATTTTCCTACTTACTGTTTCTCTACACAGAAGCCTTGCTGTCAACTAACAACTGACTTCAGTTTATTTCTTCTAGCAAAATTAACATTACCCAAGTGGTCCGCAAACAGCACGATGCCCTTAGGCTGAGGGATGGGTGACCGGGACAGCAGGCAGGCTCTTGCACAGCCCCTGTTTAACCCCTTGATTGTTTTGCAGACGCAGGGGGCAGGCTCCCCACGCTCCTCACCCAGCCACACCATCAGCCGGCCTATTCCCATGCCCATCAGGTCTGCCTCTGCCTGCTCCACCCCGACCCACGCACCTCAGGACTCTCTGACCGGGGTGGGAGGAGATGTGCAGGAAGCCTTTGCACAAAGTAAGTCTCATTAATAGCTTGTCTGAGGCACCTGGAGACTGAAGAATCATTATCTCTTGTGGTTACTGACTAAATGTACTTGAGCTTCTGAGTTGCATGCAATGAAACAAAACAAAACAAAGAATATCTGTGACAACTGCATTTTGCCATTGAAAATCAACTTTGTCAGCCTTCAAGGCAAGCTGTCAAAGCAAGCAGGTAACCAGAAACTAGGCAATGATGCCAGTTAATGGAGTTCAGGGTAAGAAGGAACTTTGATACAAAAGGGTGAGAACAGTTATCACTGCTCTGTTAACCAGAAAAATTGCTGTTAACTTTAGCAGACATTGTCAGTGTGTTTGGTTTTAAATAAAGACTTTGCTAGAAGTAAATGCTACAATCATAGAGTTAGTTCAGATGGAAAGGGCTTTTGTAAGTCACTGTGTCCTTCTGCCCCAAGAAAGAGGGCTTCAACGTGAGATCAGACCATTCAGGACCTTTACCAGCTGAATTCTGAATGGCTCCTGTCACTCATTTTCTCTGCTGCAATATTTCATCATCCTTATTGTGTAAATTTCTTGTCTTTCTATCTGATTGGAACATCCCTTGATGCAACTTGCCACTGTCATCCCTTGTCTTTTTGCTTGGGGCCTGAGAAGGGTTCAGTTAGACTAGGCAGGAATCAAGTCTGAAAGTCTAGGTGAACCCTTTGCATTTCCAGAAAACTGTCATTGCCTTCCCACTCTGTTTCCAAGTAAGAATAAATTTTAAACTGTTTTGAATTTCTAAGGCCACAAATAAAATTATTATGTTGAATAACACAGAAAGTGAGTAGTCTGTGTTATCTAAATGAAGAAATATTCTTTTTTTTTTTAATCTGCTCACTCTAAAATATTTACATAATTGCAATTCTATGATCTAAATAAGTTTTTTCCCTCTTTCCCCAGCACAAATTAAACAGAAGTTTAAATGTAAGCTCAGAAGTTCCTCTGCTACAGTGGAGGCGTGCTTCTTCCTAGGAACCCAGTTCAGCCCTCTTATGTACCCTTCCCCTTGACTTTCCTGTGAATTGTGTCTGTGTGTGTATTTATGGACAAGGTTGAATCTGTAATGCAATCAAGATCTTCCTCCTAAAGTGCTGGTCAATTCAAGTATTGAACACAGGCATAATTCCTGGTCCCAACATAACAGGTTGCTGCTAATCTCATTTTCGGTGGCAAAAGAAAAACAGGCAATATGTTTTCCTCTATTTTCTGCTATGAGAAAAATCAAGACAGGCAAAAATATGGAGCCCTAGCTCCTATGCTGTTATGGGACAGCTTCTCTAGAGTTAAGAGTAAGATAAATAATGTAGTGGCCACAATAAAATATCCATAAACAATGCTAAGTCTGCCTCAGGCAAATGCATTTTAAGTGTAAAAATGTGTTCTGTTCAAGATCAAAAGCAATATAAGAAGTTATGTGATCACATTTTAAAACTGCTGCATTTGATAAATACCTAGCTTTGTGTCATCATTTATTGTAAACTCTGGATGGGAAGGTCAAACCCAAAGAACTTGAAGCCAACATTCTGCCACATCTTGACATATGACTTTGTGAGGGGGGTGGGGCTGAGATTTTATGGCTCCATTCTCTGCTGCACCAACAGAGATCTGCCTATATATGCTTCATGCAGACAAGCCATGGTTAAAGGACGTTTTGTCTTCATTGTTTCTGTTTCTCTTTCACAGCATTTGCAACAGTTCAGAGGCAGAAATTTGGGAAGACTTTAGAGAGGGAGTGGTTGTCTGTGTGTGTAAGAGTTTAACTACTATAATTTACATTCCAGTAACTATTTGCTAATGGATACATTTTTAAAAAATACCCTCTTTAGGATTTGAGAAACTTTTTAAAATTTATTGGTTTGCATTCAATGAGTTTTAAAAAATCTACAGTAGCCAATTCCTGTAAATAATTCAGTTTGGAAGCCTAGGGATTCTGTGGAATATATTGATTATTCGGCTACTCAACAATAGTATCTGTGTTCAGGATTTGAGGGAGTTAAGCACACGTTACTCACAGACCCCTCCTAAGGAAGGAGTGTTCCATGCAGCTCACAAGAATCTCTCATGATTGATGGTTAAGGGAATATTGCCAGGTTCAGCAGGGAAACACTTCTAGATGCGTTATTAGAAAGAGTTTAGAAGCAGCCTGGGGCTGTTTAGAGAGGCAGTAGTGCTTCCTTTATTAAAAAAAAAAAACAAACAGGGGGGGTTGGGGGGAGAGGGAGAGAGACAGTAAATTATAGAATGTACAAGGAAGTCCTTGAGTCCTTGAGGAGAGGCTGAGAGGGAGCAGGGAAGAGAAATCCATATAGTCTTGATGAGGAATGAGGTCAAGTGTGTTTCTTCAACATTTGCCATAATTATCTGGCAAATACCTGGCAATAATGGTATCATTAAACTGAGCTGTGGGAACTCAGAGAAAACACTTCATTTCTTCCCTCCTCCCCCACAGGCACTGTAAATGAGTTCACGCTGGATTTAATCTTCCAGGCCTGGTCTGCTGGTGTCACCACACAAATGCAAGCTTGATGGCAATGAATAATCTCCACATATCTGGCATTGTGATTAAATGAAGCATGAGGGTAGGCTTCTGCTTTTGCATACAGCAGAAGTAAATGAGGCCATTCTGCAGAGAACTCTTCTGCACGTGCCCCTCGTAAGGACTTTCATACCCTGAATTATCACAGTGACAGCTTTCAGCAGGGTCAAGACTGCTTTCAGCAGTAAAACATATGTTGTGTGAATAAGAGTAACACTGTGCTTTGTCCATCTCTTGCTTCAGGTGCAAGACGAAACTTAAGAAATGATTTGCTGGTGGCAGCAGATTCAATCACTAACACCATGTCTTCTTTGGTAAAAGAACTAAATTCTGGTGAGTGAGGCTAACGAGGGGGACTAGTCACCACAGTGACATTTCACATTTTTATGAAAAATGTGAGAGGTAGGAAGATACGTATCTTTTCATGCTTTTCATGCTTTTATTTAAAAAATCCCTAAATACTGGCTTCTGGAACTCAGCAGTTCTCAACGCCATGCATACAGAATTGCAGCTGGATACAGTGAAAACTTTGTCTGTGATTCCACATGTAGTGGGATTTCACTCTTTAGAAATTAGATTTAGCATAGATCATACAGGACCTGTTGTAAAATGCTGTCTGTAGTATTACCATTAAAATATCCTACCTAATAACTGAGATAAGCAAAAGCTTCAGTATTTGGTCCCACCACAAGAAAACTATAAGCTTTGCCAATGTAAGTAGAATTATATGCTTTTATTCACTGTGAGGAAGTGGCATTCTCAGCTGGAAAGGCAAAGAAATACTTGAAGAAATAGGCAAGTATACTTTTGTGGAAGTTAAATCGGAGTTTTTGCTTCACAGAAGTGGGCAGCGAGACAGAGAGCAACGTGGATTCTGAGTTTGGACGGACTCATTTTGATGACCTGGTTCCCTCCCCAACGTCTGAGAAGGCATTCCTGGCGCAGATCCATGCCCGGAAGCCAGGATACATCCACAGCGCCGCTGCCACCGGCTCCATCCGCAGTGACATGTGGGTACCTGCCTGGCGCCCCTTCCTGACCTTATTCTGCTTCCTCTGAAAACAGTGTGCAGCACGCAGCATTTCCTCTCCCTCTCAATTATTTGGGTTAAAAAAAAAAAAAAAAAAGGCATAAATCCAAGTGAAATGTCCCAGTCAACATGCAATGACTGCTTCATGGTTACATAGTAGTGGGCTCTGTAAACAATAAAGCCTGGAACTTGGGATTTCGTCAGGAGTGAGCTGTCTCACATCCAGCCTGGAACACTCAGGCAGCATGGAGGCTGTGGGACAGCTGTTTTCCCAAGCATGCCCTGCAGTCCTATTCCCTGTTTATCCAGACTAAGGGACCTGTTGGGGCTCCCTGGGAGAGGAGAAATGTGTAAGTGGAAAAGACAATGCTTTTCATTGACCTACTCAATTGATGAACAAACACTGATTTTTACAACCTGATCCTTCCTTTCAGAGGCAATAGGCATCTTTCTAGTTATTTTTAGTTCATCCTCTTTGTATGAAGTTATTGAGAACTTTCGTTACTCATTTCCTTAGGGAAGTGCCTTCAGCAGAATATGCCCTTTGGTGTACTTCATGAGAGAGGGAAATAACAGAAGTGTTCTCCACTGCCAGGAAAATACTAAGCAGTGGAGCATATGGTTAGACTAAAAGTAACCCATGGTCCTCATAGGTTAGAGAAGTTTTATTGACTCTGAATGTCATTCATCTCAGGAGGCTATTTATTAATAATTGTCTTTAGGGTTACAGAAGATGGAGACCCTTATGTCAGAGCAGATGATGAAAATTACGAGAACGACTCTGTCCGCCAGCTGGAGAATGAATTGAAGATGGAGGAGTACCTGAAGCAGAAGCTGCAGGATGAGGCGTACCAGGTGGGAGAAGATCACCTGCTGCCCATGTTTCTCCAAAAGTGAGAAAGGATGATGGCCCTCAAGTGCCCAGTGCCATCTAACCAACCCTGGGCTCTAGGGTGGGATCTCTGGGTTACCAGAGCAGCCACATTCCAAAAACTGCTGCCACCTTTCCACAGACAGACATGCATCCAGCCTTTGTGCATATCCAAGAAGACCACATGCCTGAGGCACACAGCAGTAGTCCATAAGGGTACCAGGGAACCAGGTGGGACAGAACTGCCTCTGAGCTTGTTCTCTGCCCATGCCTACCAAGTCACTTAGATCTCATTCACCACTACCACAGGTGCTGGTTGGTAGTGTCGAGATGTCCTGCTATTTTCTTTTTTTTTTTTTTTTTTCCTCCGATAGCAAAGAAAACATTCATAATGGTTTCTCCAGTGTGAACTGCAGCTCAAGTGCAGTCTCTGTGTTACTGTCATTGTCAGAATCTGGAGGTACAGAAAAGGGTCTGAAATGAATTGTATCCCAGAGAACCAAGTATTCAGCAAGTATCTGGTGCAGAGAAGCCTGGGGATTTTGTTATTAAACACCTCCCTGAGGAAGCTCTCAAAGGGCATTTGTTTAAGAGTCTGAATGAAGCAAATATGCCAGGGGAAGCTGGAATTCTGTAGATGCCTGTATCGGCATCATGGTCTCCAGTTCTACCTGGTGTTGCAGATTATGGCCATGTTTTCAGTTACTCTGACTTGGAATATCTGAATTTAAAATACTTTGCTTCTTATAAAGTTGGAAGTAGTGTCAATAGGAGGGAAAACCTAGTTCAGTTATTTGGGAGCAGAGCTGAAGCAAGCAAAATTAACTTTATTCCCACATGGTGGTCGGCTCAAATTTGGACCTGACCCCTAAAGAGCATATTAAATGGGCTAAAAAAACAAATTAGACATGTTCTGAGAGATCAGATGTCTGCAAATGAGGTTGAAAATCACTTTATGGGCAGGAATTCTTTATACTGCTGATTTCTAGGAGCTAATCTAGAGTTTTTTTCTGATAGTGTTCAGTGCTGGTCACTTTGGAGACAATCTGTGTCTGACAGGCTTGTGTTGTAGTGAAGATTGGTGGCTCTTTTGGTCTTCTTTTCTGTGAAGTTGCTAGGATATATTAGTCTTATAGAAGTTCATTGAATCTTACCAAAATTTGAGGTAATTTGGAGGTTGGTGTGAACACCTTGTTGTTGTTATTGTTGATGCAGACCTGCTGCATGCCCGTGGTAACTTGCCAAAAATTCATTTCATTGCAGAGGTCTTTAAGGACAGGAGCAGGATCTAATGTTTTAGATCATTTACTAAGGCAGCAGCAAGTGACATAGGGGAAATTGTCAGAAAGGAAATGTCAAAAATCACAGCCTTTAAACTTCTGAGCAGGATGAACAGCTACTGCTGATGTAATGAAAAGTAATTGTCAGTTTAGAGGAGAAGTGCCTAAATAGTCACAGCTGTCAGGCATCAAATAATAAATGTTATTCTTGCTGGTAAAAATTCCATTTTCTTCAGAAAGAACAACAGAGCAGTTTGACTGTATTTTGATTACAGTATGGAAGTGCAATATATGGCAACAGTGTTACTTGAGTTTCACAAGGATTTTGTACGTGCATACAATTTAGTATGTATGTGCACTGCAAATAAGGGCAGGAGAAGTTATGCATGTCACTTGATGGCACTGGGTGTTACTCTTGCTTCAGTCAAAACAGTTTTTCTGCTGTTTCCCACCAGCATTCCCAGGAGAAGGGCAGGAAATCTTCTCCCTATTAATGGCAGAATAAAACTCCTGAGTTTGGGTGAGCCAAGACTAAACACACACACTCCCCTGGCCATAAAAAAAGAAAAGCTTTTTTTTTTTTTGTCAAAAATGTGTTCACTGAGGGAATAGAAAGTCCTCATTCTAGACAAGTTCTGCTTTACAGCATTTTTTCAAAAGAAGTTTCATGATGTACTTTACTGTCTGTGAGATTTTCAGCTTCTATCAGGCAGTGATTTGCCAGTAGTGACCTGTAAGTAGAATCTATTTTTAGTTGATAGCACAGCCCCAAAGCATGTATTGGAAATGCATGAGAAGTCCTTCCCAGTATGGGTGATGCTATTTATTTTAGGGAATGTATTTAAAGGAAGCAAGAAAAGATATTAAGTTAATAGGGACTACTAAGATGATTAGGAGCTGGTTGGAGAGTGTCATATATTGATCCCGAGACATGTGCTTTGGCATTGGTTGTTCTCTGCAATTTGCTGTTTATTTGTGGTATTCTGCTCTTCTATCCCTTTTTCGACTGATATCACTGAGTATTCTAAAAAAGCCACAGCTTTCTACTTGGAAAAACAAAGGAAAACTGGAAAATTTCTGTTTAGGGTATCCTGTTGAACAGAGGCCAGGTCAACTATTCTCATTTGCATCAAACCATTGGAATTTATTACAAGTTGTTTTACTGTTTGTACTCACATATACACTGCATTCATCTGGATTGCCAAAAAAAAGCCAGAAGCTGTAGCTATCGTAATGCAATTGTCAGCTGAAAAAATCTGCATGGAGGAACTCCTACTAAGGTTGCAGAATGGTCACCTCAGTAACAATCTGGTAACCATTTTTGTGTTATTAAATGTCTCACTTCGTGTAAAATCAGCACATTTAGAAAAACATGTAGATGAAAGATGGATGGCCCAAACCCACTCTTGCTATTTTGTGTCACCTTGTGTCCAAGAAAAATTTCTATGCTAAACTCTAAATTAGTATAAAAAAAAACCCAAAATACATAGAGAAATCAGGGACATGAAACCTTAGAGGAGGCTTCTTTCTCTTTTTTTTTTTTTTTTTTGAAGCATGTTGTAAATAACAAGTATCTGTATCAGAAAAAAACCCAAACACATTTAATGCACAAGTGTAAATGCTAACAGTGTGTATCCTCCCACATCTGTTTCCACTTTTGTTCTTGGTACAGTCTTCTGCTGATATGTTGTGTAAGACAGTTTTCACTGGGTTTATTTTCTGAGTCCCTAATTGCTCCCTTTATTTCTAGGCTTGTGCATGGCTTTTTTCAGAGTAATACACTGCCTGGCTGCTCACGGGCTTAATTTGTCATCTTCCTGTTTTCTGTCCTTTGTTATCTACAGGTCAGTTTGCAAAGTTGAGTGCAATATTCTTCTCTCTCCTCTCAAGTAAGTATTACTATAATTTAGAAGAAAGTTTGGGCTTAATCATCATAATATACATTTCAATTACAATGCATCTTGTGGTGCCTGAATGTATGTGACAATGCTGTTTCTTTCTCCTTTTAACCTGTGTTGGGATGCCTTGGAATCTCTCTGAATCAGTTCTAATTTATGGATCAGTAGTCCTAGTCCCAAGGATTTCTGCTAAGCCATCATCACCCTTTTTATATTTTTCCTTTGTTGACCATCAGAGTGAGAACATGGGCTTTTCATCCCTGGGGATGATGACAAATTTATTAGCCAGTTCAGAGAAACCTTATCCAGAAGATAAAGAATCAGATTACATTTTAGGAGACCTGAGTTTAATTCCTTTCAGTGCCTTAGTCTTCCTAGGATAACTGAAATAAATGATTTCTGATGATATTGGAACATCTACTCTAGTGTGTGAAACAAGACTTACACAAACATTAAAGAAAGCAGTCCACCAGCTCCTTAACCACAGAGGTGTCCTCAGATGTGTTGTGGAAGTTTAAAATGCCCCAATCCAAGTGGAAGGCGCTCAGCTACTGGATAGAAGCTGGCAGTTCAGAAATATGCCAAGATCTATAAATTCCCTGCTGTCCCATATTCAGGTCATGTTCCTTACACATGCCAACCTCACAGTTGCAGCACTGAGATTATTGCCAAGTTCAACAATTGTGTTTCTCCTCAGGAAGACAGACATCTTTGTTTATGAAGTAGCCTGTTACTATGAACCTTTGCCCAGGGAATGGGAGACCACACATTTCTTCTTGCCTCTTCTGAAGCCTGGACTTGGCATTTCTGATTTTCTAAAAGAGTGCAGTGCCCTGCTGTGACGATGGCAGTGAGACAGTGCTGTCCATCCTGCAGAGACACTGAGCCATGGGCTAATGGGGATGGAAAAGGAGGAGAAATCAGAATAGGGATCTGATACTGGTCTGCAGACTGAGCCTCTTCCTCAAAGCCAGAACTAAAAGCAGGCAGAGGTCAAGATTCAAATGGACACTGGAGCTTGGGAGCAGGATCATGTTCAGATGAGCAAAACCAGTGAACTAGCCTGTGCCAACTCTTACAGGAGCTCATATTGTTAGATTTTGTATGTCATGTTTTATGCTAGGCCTCCTAGCGTTTATATGGCAGTTTTGATGGTAAAACTTGACCCTGAATGAAGGGGTTTGCATCTTCTGATGACAGTAAAATTTGACTGTTAAAATGTGTACCTTGTGAAAGCAGCTGCTAGTAGGTATTTCCAAAGCATCTGTCTCAGTGTCTCTTGCAGCTGAAGCAGAATAACTGGATGTGAAAAGCGCATACACTGTAATACCCAGAGTACTATAAACACCAAATAACTGCTCATAAAAATCCTCCTAACATTGCTCCTCAATTTACATTAATTTTCTCAGTAGTCTTGTAAAAAACATGAGCCATGGAGAGTTTCCTAAACACTGACAGCCGGAAAAATAAGTTTTCTTACTCTGTTTTGGTGCAGTTGTCAGTTTTAGATCAGGTCATCATGAAAAGGAAAATACATCTTTCAACAACAACATGTGTATGTAACTATGTAAATAGTGGAAATTTTATATATAACTGAATATAATTAAAATTTGCAATAATAAGTTAAAAAACCCCTTTTTAATTAGAATTACAAAACTCAGGCGATTCTATTTCAGGTTTTCTTTTTTGTCGGGATGCAGCGTTAACATAGTGATGTGGGGAAACATACTGCCCTGAAAGCATGGCTTTCTTGAAAATACATATCCTGTCTCAAATTAGCAGATATCTGAGGCTGAGATACTAACTTGTCTCCTGGATGATTTTAGAAACCTTGTCAAAAAGAAGGATTTTCATAGTGAAATTCTTTTCAGCTCTCGGGGGAGCCCTTTGTCCAGTACCAAAGACTGTGACATTCCCAGGAGCTATAAAAGCCCAGCCCTACAGAATTTGGCATCCAAAACTGGTGGACTTGGCACTTCACCTATATCCACAAGAACAAAATGTATTATGGTACATTATGGTAAATACATTTTCACATGGTAAGGGAATCTTCTCAGCATTCACTCCATTGTCAATATGGAAGTCTGTCATATCTTGAGTGTTTATTTAGTATTTACATTTCACAGCACTGGAAAAATGACTTCAAAATAGTTTATACCACTCATGGTATGTAAAGTGCTTTTGCAGTTTTCATTGGGTTCTTGCTTGAAGCTTAGGAGCTGCATGAAAGGTTTTATTTCTAAGTCTTTATTCAGTCAATAATGATACAAATACTGTCAATATGGCCCTAGATAGCCATAGGAAGTAGAAAGCCAACAGACTTTCTTATCTCACACCAGTATTACATTTGTGCTTACTAAAATTAAAAAAAAAAAACCAAGCAAACCAAAGAGGAGGGAAATTAGATCAGTTCATTGTAGTTCCTTATGAGTGATATTGCTGCTGATGGCCAGCCACAGAGTTTTGGTCATTTCCTTACTCATCTGAAGTTGATGTTATTTGATTGATGATTTTTGCAATCTATTTGCATTTGCATCTTTAAAAGTGCTATGTACAATTTTCCAGAATTGATTTTAAATACAATCTATTATAACAAATTCCCAAGACAGCAAGTGATTCCAGTAATACATAAAACATAATTTAATTTTGTTTTCAATTTACCTTTAATGTTAAATATACTTGTTTTATTTTTAGTAAAGAAACAGGATGAATTTGAGCTTGTTTTGAGTAGGTACTAGGCAGAGCTTGACATTAGCTGAAACTGCAACTTTGATGTCATTTTATCTTAATCCCCTTGATGGCATTTGGTTTTTTGCCAAGGGTGGCCAGTGGGAGCAGAAACCCTGCCTTTCAGAAACTGCTTGAGAAGTTGTCATTTTCAATTAGTTGCTGTTGATTCATGCAGTGGACATGTCCTCAAGAGACCTACAGTTTCCTAGATTTTCTAAGGCTGTGCTTTCTTAGTGCTGGCACACATTTGAATTGGTCCTGCCTGTTTCATTTATATGCATTATTATAACAGGAGAGAAGGTGTGAAAAGCTAATAGAAATCAGACCTAAGGCATCCACTGGGAGAGAGTACAGAGAGGAGACTTTATTGCAGGTTTTGTTCTTATTTTAACTGTCATTTTCCCAATCTTGACAAAAACGTAATAATTTCAGTTAAAGATTTAGTTCCATTCCCACTCCAAACCTTCTCACACTCTCTCAAAACCCTATAACATGAACTGTTGTGGGGTCTGAGGCTTTGGATGTCTATGGGTGACATTTTCCATTGCAAAAGTGACTGAATGGCTTATATTGAAACAGGTGGAATACTTTTAGAACATAAAAAACCCAAATCCTCACAAATTTTTCTTTTATCTTAATAAATACTTTATCTCTTTTATCTTAAAAAATACTATGTATTCGACTGTTTGTCTGGGGCAGAATTTGTGTTGAGTAACACTTCCATATTTTTCTCATCTCTTGCCATTTTTTTGGAACCTCTGTTTTCATTTTTACCAGCAGAGATTAAGAGTATCATCAGATGTCAGGTGATAAAACCCATGGGCCAGGAGAGGTGGTCAGTCTAGTCCAGTCTTTTTCATTTTTTCTTGAATAAATACATAAAAGCAGCATTGTCTGGACCATTCCATTTGAAAATAACAGGAGGATAACAGCACAGTAATTTTCAAAAATGTCTGCTACATTCACTCAGCTGTGTTTTGGTTTTCTTTTCTTTTTGGTTTATTTTTCTCCCTAAGTCCTCCTCTTCTTAGCATGTGGGCATAAAAAACACTGTAAAAAGCTATGACCGAGTTAACAGGGAAGAAGGAGCTTAAATCTGTGAATTCAATTCTAAAATTATACGAGTGATAGGGATGTTTTTCTGAAAAATCACTGAATGACAAGTAACAGAAAACAACCTGTGGATTATGTAACAGGAGAGATCTAGAAACAGTTTTATATAATGACAAATCATACAAATCTTAACTTGGAATTAACTTTGGCACTTCCAAAACGTTGCAGTGAGTTTAAAGCTCTGGGGTTTATTAGTATATTTCTTGTAGGAAACTATCTCTATCCCAGTGCCAGCTCTGGAACAGAGAGAAGCCTGGGGAGAATTTAGAATAACCCTTCCTACAGTCCACCAAAGAGAAGTAATTTATCCAGAAAATACGAAGCAAGCCCAAATACTTAACATTACTGTCAATGCATCTTAATGCATCCCATGTTTCACAAGCCACTCTTATTTTACTCTTGTGGTTTATAATGGTACCATCACGAAATAGGAGATGTTCTATATTTTTGTATATTAGGAAAAATTTTGTCACCAAAAGGGTTGCCAAGCATGGGAACAGGCTGCTGAAGGAAGTGGTTGAGTCACCATCCCTGGAGATACTTGAAAGGCATGTGGATGTGGCACTTGGGGACATGGTTTAGTGGTGAGACTTGGCAGTTCTGGGTTAATGGCTAGACTGAATGATCTTTTCCAGCTTAAATTATTCTATTATTTACATAACCCTGAAGCTGATTCAGTAAAAGTCAGTCTCAGGCAGCTGAGAGCTGACCCCTTCCATGCCTTTGCAAAAAAATTGCATTTTTTTGTCTGAATTGTGAAGAGCAAAACATTCCTTTGCTAAGATTACCAAATTAGTTTGCAGACTTAGGAGGTACAGGTGCATGTCTGATTTTTAAAAGATACTATTTAAGATGTACCTCAGAAATTTTTATGAAGCTCTCACTAGACTTGCTGTGCAGGTTTCCTTTGCATCTATCAACCAAATGTTAATGCTTGTCTTTTGTAACCATCTGACACAAGGAGACACTAAATTAAGATTGTCATACCATTTGGCATGCTTAGGTATTAAGGAGTGGGGTGGAAGTGTTTGTGCTTGAATAATTAATACAATCAAATGGTCTCAGGAAGGAGAAACAGCAAACTAAACTACCTGACCTTTCTTCATTCATCAGATGTAATTCAACTATTTTTGCCAGAGTAATTTGCATTTCATCTCCCATCTCTTAGGCCAATTTTATGCCTCAAATGAGTAGAAAAGAATTCATGTATGGGGAGTGGTATATTATGCTGTGATTATCATATCTCATGCAATGCAGATTGATTTTCTCTCTGACGTAATTCAAAAGAAAAAGGGATGAGTTCCTTAACTTATTAAGGGTCAAATGTGTAAACAGTGCCTTTATAATAAACGTGCCAAAAGCAGAAGTATGTGGCATTACCTGACTGTAGATCCTGACATAGCTCTGAGAGGGAGCAGCAGTAACATATCAAGCATTTTCCATTACCAGCTAAAACTTTGATGCCTCTTCTGTAGGAATTTAACATACCCATTGATGCTTCAGGATACAGAGGAGCACCAGTGGACTGGGCTGTTCATGAGCTGTAGTGCCCAGAATCATCCTTTCAAGTTACTGCAGGTTTTCTTAGACACAATAAAGTATACAAGACATTTAGATGTGAGGGGAGGCTCATGATGGTGAGTGATTGTAAATCAAGTGGCTGAACACTGCACAAGGCAGATAAACCACGGTTTTACTTTCAATAGTGTATTTATAGAACAACCTGGAAGGGGAGAGTGGAAGGGAAAATGGGAACGCTGCAAATCTGCATCAATGCAGACTGAGTTACCCCAAGGTCCCACAGCAGAGCATGCAACAGTCTTCTTGCCCAAGGCAAGGAAAGTTTCCAACTTCCCACATGCCCTGTAAGTTTCTATTTACAGCTCAAATACCTATGGCTCATCTAGATAGAATGGCTTTTTTCTTTTCTAACTCCTTGAGGAGTAACCACAGGAATTGGCCAGCTCCCTTTTTCTCTCAATAAAACAGCAGTCGGAGGCTTTACTTGCCATGCCTGCTTGGGTGCAGCATGTTAAACCAGCACTCTTTAAAAACCTTCCATAAATGTTTCTCAACAGGGAAGCTGCAGTCAGACAGACAATGAAAGCTACGTAAGAACTGACGATGAGGAGAGCTGCTTTCGGACAGACGATGAAGAAAACTCAGCTGCGAACTTCACAGAAGAGTGGAACCAAGAGGTGCAGCGTCTCTTGACAAAAAAATCACATAACTAAGTTCTGAGGACTGTAGCACAGTACTTTTGTTCTAAGAGTTGTAGTTTGTAGATGTGTGTTTTTTGACAACAAGACTTTTGTTTAAAGCTAACTTATATTAGCTACATCTTCTGTAACATGGCTCATTACCGGCGAAGCAAACAGACTGACGCGCGTGCTGCTGTCACACACGGCGGCGCTGTTAATAACTCACGTAAACCCTTTGCACATGATATTGAACCTGTTCAGTTTACAATGACAATACTGTTTATAGTTAGAAATTTGATTTCTGAATACTTTGAGATTTTAGTAGCTCGGTTTACTATACACTGTACATTTTTTTTTTTCCACGGGAGAAATAAAAAGCGACAATTATGCATTTAACACTGAATGATTATACTCCTGAGTGTATATATCTAGTAGCCCAAAAAAACAAAGTACCAGATTATATTTGCAATTTGTTTGCAAGTCTTTAAATTAAGGCTTATACAAAATGTACTAAAATAATAATAATATAATTAATAATAATAATAAACTTCTCTAAGTTAGGGCTAATGTGTAACTTAGGAATGTTTCTTTCAAAATAATCTAACAAATCAGCCATAGAAGTTAGTGTAAATATTTTTTTTCCAAATAGATATCATATACAAAAGGTGACATTCAAATTATATAGAATCTAGTTTTTAAATCAGCACAGATCTTCTTAAAACTGTGAACTATGTTTTGAAATACTCGTTGCTAAAGCTGTTTATAAACCACAGGTGCCATAAGATCCCTGAACAGACTGATGTTACGTATAATCCTCCATGGTATTGTTTCATTGATGTTTTAGCTTTAGTAAGCATGTGTTCAACAAACCAGCTCTTTCCATCTCTCTGCCCTTCCTCTTCCTCCCCGCCCCCTTCCATTATGTTATTTTCGAGGCCTTCAGCTTTAAATGTACAGGCTTAAAGTGCGCTTGCAACTGTTTTCTTTTGATTTCCGAATGTGTACTGCCTTAGCCAGCCACCAGATGTTCTGCATGCCCTCTTGGAAATGTGTGGTGAGACTCTTTCAGAGCTGGATGGAGAAACAGCAATCGGTGAAAAGCACAAGAAGAGCAGTGGATTTTTTCGAAAGGACAGGCATACAGTTACAGAATTGGAGTTTCGTCCGGTTTAGTATTTTTCCAGTATCAAGGCATTTCAGGAGAAAGGGGACTGACCTGGCCATGAGGCAGGGTTAGGCAGTGATGCTGCTGGCTAAAAAGCATTTGCTCTGCTGTGACTACAAACCTACAGATACTCCTGAGTAGGCATTTACACAAACTGACATCACCGTGCTCCCCAGAGCACCCTGCTCCAAAATAAAGGTGACACCTCTGTGGCACATGGCACTGCCCTGCAGAGGAGCCAGAGCCAGGCCAGGGCCAGCTGGAGCAGCAGCCAGGCAGGGACACCAGGAGGTGTTCCGTGCTGGCCCTCCTGAGCTGCTCAGTGTTAGCTCGGGGCCGCCTCTGTGCCAAGGTAACTTCACTGCCCGAATACAATATTGGGCTTCCAGTACCTGGCTGAACTGAAGTGACACTGTCTAACAGCCCCGCAAACAGTGGTGTTTCATACAGATATTTCACACCAGCACCATTTGCCTACAGCAAGTGATGAGATACCCATCTCAAGCAGGTGACCGTGGCTTGTCTGTCCTTGCTTTCATGGTGCCGTGGATGTGTGCTGCCCTATTTACGTGAGATTGCTGTGTAGCTCGACCCAGGAAGTCCACTTGTTTGCATGCATTCTCCAGGCTCGTGGCTGTTTCCCTGGGCACTGTGTGTTAGGGAATGAGTATCTGTATGAAAGAGCTGCTGCCATTTTTCATTTTCATATCATTTTATTGTGTATGCAGATCTCTTGTCTGTATATCCTTGCATATGTGGGCTTGCTCTCAGACATCCAAATGCGTACTAAGGGATCCAGATATCTTCGTGTAAGCTTTCCATTTTTGCAATCACTGGTCTTTGCTCCTGGGGTATGTGCGATCCTGGCAACGCAGGCACCATATCCTCTACTGTCCCCTCCTCCAACCTCCTCTCAGGAATGAGTTAGCCTCCACTAGTGCCTAGCACTCCATGTTTTAAGCTACTCCAGTGAACCTGTAGACATTGCTGTCAGCTCAGGATTCCAGGCAAGCATTTCCTGAACAGGGAGAAAACAAGCTAGAACGCAGCTATGTGCAATGGCAATTAATTCAACCCATGTCATGTTTAACTGTACCCAAAGTAATAGATCCCTCTCATCACCTTAATGTCTGCATGCTCATTATCACCATGCTTAAAATAGATGCACTAAACTAAATCCATTGCAAGAGCTTCCAAACTAGGAGTAGGAACAGAGGTTGACTGATTAAGCCCCTTTCTTTTAGGCTGGTGTCAACAAGATGATCCCTTAGAGCTGGAGTTCTGGGTCCCTTATGCCCTGGAGCTCTGAGATGAAGCACCTCTTACTTAGCTCTGCAAATGTCTATTTTGAGCATTTTTCCAACTGTTAAGCTGGCTGCATTTTCACCCAGCTGGTCTTTGTCTGTTTGTTGAATATTATTTTGGTTGTGGTTTGCGGTCATTAGAACAAACACAGTTACAGAAGAGGTCCCTGGCAGGGCCCTTTTCTTAACTACCAATGACCCACCGCAGCCGTCAAAACTCCGGGTGGTTTTGCTGTCACTGGAGGAAAACCAGTGGTTTGGAATCAGGAGACAGGGATGTGAGGATGTATAGGGTCCTTGAATGTCCAAAGCAAAGGTGGAGAATGGGTTGTCTGTAAGTAGTAATGTTAACTGAACTGCATAAAAAGGTGTGTGGCCTTTGTTGTGATATAATATGTATTTTCTTATATGCATGAGCCAAATCGTTGCATCATAATTTATCATAAGTGTGTCCACCTTTACTTTCAGTTGTCATCTTCTCCCATCCTGATTGGTTCTTGGCAATTACTGTAGATAGACCTTGTAAATATTGCAACCTCGGGTTGCTGTAATCACATTGGTTCAATTCAGCAGATGGAGCTGTGAACAACGAGCACTCCACAGTGTCCTGAAGTATAGAGGGCATTTTTACCTTTGAACCAAAAAAAAAAAAAAAAAATTACAAAGAGTTACATCTTGAGGCTACTAACTGCAACGCATTTTTAAAACTACTGTACTTGACACCACTTGAGACAGATACAGAGACACTAAAGATGTCACGATATTCATTGGTATTGTAACAGAACTGCTATTGTATGGGGTTTTTGTATTGGTGTTAAGTATTGTTTTGTGTGTGTGTGTTGGAACCTACTGGGGACATGTTATATTTTGAAGTGATTAAACTATTTAATTGTGTGTCTATATTTTGGAATGGAATTATTTCTTCATTAAAAAAGATTTTTAAAAGGAATTTATGGAGCATCATGTTGGTGGCTTATTTTGGTTTTGCATGTCCTGTTCCATGGAGCCCAAACAGCAGTTTTCTTCAGTAGAGAAGGAAAGTGTGTCTCTGTGGTGCAGCAAGTAGTCTTTGTCTCCTCCATCAGTTCATGACAGAATTCTTTCCATCACCTTCCACAGCACTTTGAACTTGGTACCAACCAGCACCTGCTTTCAGTGGTCCAGGCATTTTCTTCTTTCTTCCCTTCTTAATTCTCCATATCTTTAGCAATCTCACAACCTGAAAATGAAGCTCCCCATCTATAAAACACCTGCCCCCGTATCCAGTTAACAGCAATGAAAATGACCATAATCAGAAGACATCAGGTCCTGATAAAGTGCCTGGTACAAACTTAGAAGGTGGTACATGGTTCTCAGGAACCTTAACTATCTGCAGTAGTGTAATTTTTTCTTAACCACTGTGTTTCTGTGGCCTTAGAAGGAGCAAAACGTTGGAACAGGCGCATTTGAATGGCTTTACCATACACAGTCAAGTGTTCTTGTGTTGCAGATGAACATGAAGTCTGTTTTTCCAATCACACTTTTAAGATGTCTCTCCTCATAGTTGTGGGTAATTGCAACTGGCTGCTAACCTAAAAGAGCATGGAGTTGCAAAGCAAGAGCTTGCACTTAAAGCAGCAAGTTTGTGTTCTGATGCAGTGCTTGGGGCTACTTCATCAGGACGTGGCAACATCTGGCGTGCCGAGGGGTGCAGCTGGGTGTGGTGGCAGCCCTTCCCAGCAGATGCACTGCAGCTGCTGTCCCAGAGTGTGTCCCTGACATCCAAAGTATCTCCAGTTGTGCACACAGCACTGTTAGCCGGTCAGTGAGTTACACCAGGGAGGGTCTGTTCGATGGAAAGCAGTAGCAGCACACCAAAAATACTCTATCTACTTAGCAGATACCCCAGTGTGTTGGGAAGCAGATAAAGGCCAGTCTGCTGCCTCCTTCAGCAGTGACTGCTGTAGTAACCCATAAATCACCAGGGTTTATTTGCCCTAATTCCCCTGTCTGCATGTTGACGTTCTTCAATAAAGATGATCATTTTACACTGTAAATTGTTTGCCAGATCTGCTGAACTTTGCCTCCGCAATCCCAGTCCAAATTCATATCCACAAGATTGTAATGTATGATGACATATCATCAGCTCGTGAGGATAACTCTGTTTTATCCATACATAATCCCAAATTGATGTGTTGCTTCCTAACCCACAATCAAGTCTATGGCCCCTGGGGAACAAAGGAGCCAGTGAAAACTAATTTATAGGCAAGGGCTGTTTTTCTCTTTGCCTCTTGGTTACTCTAACTGCTTTTTGCAAGGAAAGTAGACACATACAGGAGAAAATAAATTAGTTTCATTTGCAAAAGGAAATAAAATAGTAAATAATAAAAGAAAACTAAACTAAACTAAACTAAATAAAATAAAATGTGGTCTTTAGATCTGGGCAGTTGGCTCCTTGGCTGCATCAGCACTGAACTAGAGAGACTAAAAGCATCTGAAATTACCAGATTTTCTGAAAGCACTGAGAGTTTCCTTTAGCAGCGCACAATTCTACAGCTGCTCTTCCAAAATTTGCTTAGCCCTCTTGCTCAGCAGTTATATATTCCCCTGCAAGCAGCTCTTAGGTCTGGGTGAAACTTTGAAGAAACTATTGCAGGAATATATGGAGCTGAGTTTATCAGAGAAATACAATACGTTGGGTAGGAAGAGCAATCTCAGTTGTTCCACAAAGAAAAAACGTATTGAAGAATTTCATACTCCTCAGGATCATCCTGTCTAATACCCCAGATAATCCACAGATTAAGGATTCCCATTTGCTTTCTCCTAAATTACTGCCACCAGTTGAGCTGCCTGTGGATTAAGACAGCAGTGCACCACCAAGCCTTTGGCTGCAAAAGGCAGAGCAGCAGAATTAGGCTACACTTCTCCCAGCCTTTCCATTCCCCAGGAAACAGGCCCCAAACTGGTGTAAGTTTTCCTGAGGGCCCAGAACTCTGGAGCTCTCTAAAAAGGCTACTTTGGACTAGCAGCCTCCTAGGACAAGGCTGAGGGATGTGCACAGGTGAGGAGGGGAATTGTGCAAGCACATCATCCAAAGATGGTTCATGCATAAGATAAGATGGTTAGTGCAGCTTGGAGATGATAAAGACCAAAGAGATAGGTGTTGTGGAAGAGTTGCTTTAGGGTGTCTTGGTAGGCAATGAAGGAGGCCATGGTGCATTTTGTCGTTGGTATGTGATGCTGCAGAATGTACTTTGCTATTTAACGTAAGATAATTTACTACTAGCAAAATAATTTCCTCATGGCTTGTGTTTTTGTCCATAACACTCAGCAGTGGCCAGATGGCAGATGTGCCAAGCCTGCTGCTTGTTATGCTAATTGTCAGCCGTGAGGGCTGCCCAGTTAACACTTCTGCCCTGCTTGCTGCAGCCCAGCACTGCTGCTAGAGCCCAACAGTGCCTGCAGCCAGCAAGCTCATTCAGAGAAGAGGCACCCTCCAAGCTCGTGTTTTGACTGATTTGATTGTTACTGCTCAGTTCGGTTTTGGTCCCTCTTGGTACATTACTGTCACAAAAAAGAAAAAAAAAAAGTGTCAAACTGGTTTCTAGTATGGGGATGTGTCTGCACATCTGCATTTCTCACCTTTTGGTCTTTGCAGCCCCCAGATCCCTTGCAAGCCTCCCTTAACCCCAGGAGGGGTTCAGAGCATCCATTCCTGCTCCTCCTCCCTCCACCACGTGCACCTCAGTGCGGTTTCAGGACAGGCTGCTCCTCACCTGCACCAACATTTCTCCTTGTGGTTTGGTGGTGCTCTTCAGCACCTCCTCATGGAGCAGGGGCTGCTGCTCACCTGGGAAAGAAGTTTCTCACTGCTGCCTTCCTGTCCCACTTCCCATGGGAGCTGCTATGGGGCCCAGACTAAGTTTCTTCCTGGATGGGACCCCTTGTCCAGGTCAAAAAGTTCCTTTTGGAAGGATCCAAAATCCTTTCTTGGTTTCACCAAACAACCAAATGCATTTGTACTTCCATGATCCACAGGGTTACCACCCCTCCTGCACCCCTCAGTGGTGCCTAGTCAAATTACACTCTTTTTTCTTTTTTTCTTTTTTTTTTCCTTTTTTTTTTCCCTTTTTTTCTTATTTTGTTTTATTGTTTATTCAGGCTTCTGGCAGTAGCCTTAAATCCCCCGTTTTGCACCTACACTGCTGCTATGAGTAGGAATCAGGTGCTTAACAGGTCTCTGCACTTCTTTAACATCTGCTTTCATGTGAAAAAGCAAGAGATTACATGTTCTGTAAGAAGCATTTTCATTATCATTTTCATTATGTAGGTGCAATTAAACTTGGAAATCCCACCACCCAAGAGACCTTAGCCCTGACAAACAAGCCTATTGTCCTCTCCACAAAGTAGAAAAGTTGTGTTTTAGTCCTTTCACATGGCACTCTGTGCTGTCTGGAGTGTTTACATTTGGTACCTACAATAACTGCACCCTGGCTCTCAGCTCATTTGCCCGGAGACCCTCACAGCCCCCAGCCCTCCAGCAGATGGGGGGGGCTCAAATATTGTTTGTTTCAGCTGAAAGGCTGATACTGAAGTCAGTGCAGATGGTAATTAGTACTGGAGGGAGTGCTGTTTCCAGGGAATCCTCTCATCACTTGCTCTGAGTCACACGCTCAGTGGAGGACACTTCACCAGAAACACTCTTTCTGCTACTTTTGGATCTGAGCTCCCACAAATTAATTAACTGAGCTCATGTATAAATGCAAGAAGGGGGAATGCAGAACACTTTTGTAAGGTCGCACTCATGAGAAATCTATGCAGACACCTGTTCACCAATTAGAAACTGGGTTTATAGAGGTTATACAAAGTCTGCACAGCTCTAGTATTGATTGTTTGTCTGGCAAAGTGATAATCAACAGAAAAATTAACTGGGTTGGACTGTGAGTTGGGATTGCCGAGGCTGATGGTGCCCGGAAGCAGAAAACTTAAACTGTTTTGTGTTTAGCTGGGGATGCCTCACTTAACCCAATGGGAGCAAACCCAGAGGGACTAAAACCAAATGAAAACCAGATCACTGGTTGAGTAGCTGCTCAGTGGCCAGCTACTGCTTTCCTTGGGAAGCAATTCATTATTCCTCTTACATTTTGCACTGCTGGGAGTGAAACAGCTCATCTGCTCAGTGGCAGGTGGTTTTCCTGCCACTAGGACACAGCAGGCTCAGTCCTGCCATGGCTGGGCCATTAGGTACAGCTGAGGTACAGCAGGCAGAAATTTGCCTTAATAGCTCTCTTGAGCTGATAGCAGGACTGCATCTGGTCAGCTCTTTACTAAAATGTGATGAATAACCATGGAGTGTTTTCCCTGGCAGCTGAAACCTTTTCCAAGATGGAAAAAACATTCATGTCTTTAGCCACCTAGCAGATGAGACAGAAAACCTGGAGGCCTTGTCCAGAAAGTGTGAGCCAGCCTAATTCTGGGGTGAGGTTTCCCACCAAGCTGTGTGCTAATTCAGAAAGCACGAACCCTTATGTCAGATCCTTCCCCTTTCCTTTGCTATAGACTGTCTATATTAATATCTATAATAGTTTTTTTCACACCTCTGAATATAGAACTTGGCCAACACATTAGAAATTGGGAAAGGCAAGGCTTGAGTTGTGTTGAGTATCTGCGTCATGCCCTGTTGCCTAGGTAGCCACATCCAACATTCAGGGACTTGTTTCTAGGAATTATGAGCTAGAGAGATACACAAGCTCTTTTAAGGATGCAGAAGAGGACTCGAATTTGGTTTGCTGTATTTACTTTGTTGTGCTCATTTAGACATTCATGGTCTGATGATGACCCAGAAACAGAGAGAGATACCCTGTGGGAGTGTTTGCCTTGCTCCCTGCAGTCAGCTCTGTGTGCCCAGCCCTGTGCAGTCCCTGGCACGGACACACACATGCACACACAGCCCAAGGAGATCTCTCCTGTTATGTGGAGAAAAGCGCCACGTTCCAGGTTACTCAGGGTGGGTCAGATGTTGTACGAGGTGATGCAGTTTGCGTGGATCAGGCTGCTCTCGTTTTCACTGTGCAAGAGGATGAACAGCCCCCACCAGGTAAGGATGAGAGCTGTGTCCTCATGCCAGCACTGCTGGCCATTCCCTGCCAGACAGAGTACCCATCCATATCCCAAGAGCTGCCTTTCCCTGCCTCAGAAATCGGGCACCAGTTCTGCTTTTGTGAGATCCCACTGGTGCAAGGGTTCTGACTTTTCTGCACAGTGACCACCAAACCTTCTGGCCTTGGTTTTATGCTGCGGCGCAAGGCAGCCATGCCAAACACAGACAGGTGTCTGTCCTCCTCCAGAGATAAGATGCTCCAGGAAAAACACGTGAAGGAATTACAAAAAGTTGAGGTGATGGGGATGTTCACCTGCTAACATGAAGTATCAGCAGACATAACTGTTTGGCCTCAGGCCAATTTACCTCTAAGAAGCCAATAGACAGTGGCTCTTGCAGTGTCAACAAGGTGTTCTTGCCCACCAAGACTCATCTGATTGAAGCAGCACTAGTGCAGCTCCCCTGATCCAGACAGAACTTTTCTCAAAGGGCTCAGTAATAATGAAAATATTTATTCCTCATGGCCCATGAATGCATTTCATCACCATTTAGCGATACCGCAGATGTAACTCCAGGAAAACCTATTTTCAATGTATTGTATGTCTAGAGAGTTATTCAAGCTTGCTCCAGAATTTCTGGTCTGGCTTCTAGCAAGTTCAGCCCAACCCAGCAGTTCCCCTCATCTAATTTCCCACAGAGACATGTGGACGTGTCTTTAGCTGCCTAAACCTAATTATGCTCCCTCAGCCCCAAAACTGACAACTAAATTACTGTTACAGAATACTTGCAGAACAAAGCTTAACCAGAAGCGCCACAGCATGATTTGTTGGACCAGCAGTCTGAAAAGAAAGATTGTTATGCAAATCTAATTTGGAAATCATTAGCAAGAGTGACGTGATAGAACAGAATCCTTTTATTTTTTTAAAGGGATTCCACCTTATTATAACCACATTCAATTTCTGGATACATTAGCATAAATAAATTGCAGGAATATGAAGTATGTTTTTTATGGTAGATGGGCTTTTGAAGCTGAAGTCTCACTCATATATTGCAGTCCTAAAAGTGGTCTTAAATATTCTTTCAAATCCAGCCTCTATACTGTGTGATTTCTTTTCCTTATAAAGCTACAAAATTGTTGTTCAGGAAGCACTTTTTTCAGCAGAAAGTTGGAAGTGTTCATAAATTAACCCACACTGAAAATTAAATATACCCACCCAGGCTGGTCCCAGTGAGTACTTTGCTCCATCCAGTGCATTTCCTCCTGTATTTTCTGCCTGACAGAATCTCTGAAGATCTGCTGCTACACAAGGGTAATACAACATAATCCTGGAAGAAATGATCTCTGCATAGTTGAGGCTTCATTTGTGTGTCTGTCTTTAATGGTTACAAGAACCAATATACACTTCAGCTACAGAAAGAATCCTGGAAACCAGGGCAAGAACCTTAGGAAGATGAAGTCTTCTTTACATGTTTTATCTATCAGTAAGGGTTAAGGTTTCTCTCTTAGTTGCAAGTAACACTCTTTACACTCTACTGTCATTATTTATACTGGTTTACATGGGGCTTGGAAAAATAAATTAATATGAGCCCAGTCCTCATAGAAGAATATTGGCCTATAGAATATTACACAGTCACGTAAAACACAAAGATCTTATTTTTGAAAGCATGGAATCAAGGCCAATACACTGGTTTGTTGGGTTCTAGAATATGGAGAATTTTTTGTCTTTTCCCTATGTTTCGGAAGAATCTAGGAAGCAATATCCAACAGATATGAAACAAGAAAAAGAGTAGTTGATTTTTACAAACTTCAGACCTGTAGACATGAAAATCAGAGAAAGTAAATGCAAAACTCATTCAAATAAATATAGAAAATGCAGAGAGACAGGAATGTGTATGTATTTTCTTTACAGTGATCATCAGCACATCTGTCTTCCTAAAAATGTCCACTGCTTCTCCAGTAACAGCTGTATCCTTACTGTTTCTTGTAGAAAAACAGAAATTAAATAGCAAAGTTGTAAAACTAGAAGAATTTTTTTTAAAAATGCAGTGAAGTAAAATCAAAAGCCTGGAGTCTATCTATTGCAGATAAGGACTTTCCCACAGAAAATAATGGTAGGAATGAAAGAGTTGTGCCACATTCTTCACGAGAAACAAGAAAAAAACAACAAGCACAGATTTTTGGCATGACACCATGCTTCAAATTTTTGACAGCCCTTTTCACTGCGTGTAGAGACAATAATCCTGGTGCAATGTGAGCCAAGCCACTGGCATGCAGCACGATTTTCAGCCAGCCTTTTCTTCCACACTGCAGCTCCAGCTACTGTACAGCTTAGTGTGAAATCTTGGTCCCGTGATTCATTCTGCGTCCCTCTAGGTCTTCAGTAGAAACAGGAGAACTAATGGGCAGTGGGGAATGACATCAGGAAAGAATAAAATCACTTTGGAATTATTCTAATCTCTTCCCTGAGGTTTTTATGGGCAAATAGGACATCAGTTACATCAGGGATATTTAACAGGTTGTTCTTAAGTATAAAGTCATACCTAAAACCCCACTGTTGGTTTACATTTTTAATTTATGACCAAAAAGCATAGTTTTTGCTGTCATTGCTGCATTTCCTCTCCTCCTTCATTCTCTTAACCTGAAAAGTTTTTTTTGTTTTCCAAGGCCTATCCCTGTTCCATGATGTCCTCCTCCAGGCCCTGGTCAATCCACATGACCAGCGTTTTGTCCCGGCTTGTCTCACTGGTTGGACATGGTTGGGTCAGAGCCACTTCCTCACACCCCAGTGACAGTAACCCTGGTCCTTGCAGCATCCAGGAGGCCTGATGTGCTGGCCTCCATGTACTGCCTTTGGCTTGAGGATAAATACCTACCTGGAGGGCACCACCATGAACTCTCCAGGAGGATGCTCTCCATCCTGGCTCTAGGAAACCTGGTCCTGAGTGACAGCTTGTCTCCCCATTGAAGCAGAGTCTACTGCCTTCTCCAACACACAGTTTTAACATAAGGCTGAAGTTCAGTGAGACTCCCAGGTCAGGGACTGTGACCTCCAAAAGAGAGAAGGAGAATCTCTTTTCCCAGTTTCCTTTTGCTCTTACTATGGTTCAGCAAAGGCCTTTACTCCCATGGCTTTGAATGTTTTCTTCCTCAAGAGTGTCTTTGTTTTCTGCATGAGACATTTACCTCTTGTCTAACCTCAAAAATTCAGGTGTCTGGAAATTCTGAGAAATTACACCCTCAGAGAAGCCTCAAGACTGAACAATTAAGTAGGAGAGGAACTTCCAGGCAGCCTGTAAATTCCTGGGGCAGAGACTGTAAACTTGTCTAAGGTCTGTTCATTTGTTTATTTTCTCAAATACCTGCTTTAATGCAGTGGTAATTTAACGTTTTATGGTGACATTGTGTACGTTTGTAGCCCACAGCTCTTACTATCACCCATGTCAGCCAAGGTTCCCAGCTAGTCAGCACCTGCAAAAGCACTGGAGGACAGATCTGGCTCCACCATTGTTCTGAGGCCACAGGGGAAAAAAATGGGAGATAATTTTTGCTTTTTCAAGTAATTTGAGCTTTTAAAATGCACGAGAAGGAATGATTACAAAGATCCACAGCACCTCTTTAAAACCTTTGCTGTGGATGGTCACCATCAACATCTGTTTGAATAACACAGGTACTAACTCTGTTCAATTTTGCACATACAAATGTTTCATGTTTTAGCATGAAAAAATAATAGAGGGTGATTATTGTTATTACTATTGTTGTTATTATTATTGCTGTTGCTCTTGTTATTACTATTCTTTTTATTAATTATAATATTAATGTTGTTGCTATTATATTTTATTTTATGGTTTTGAAATTTATTCAGATGAAAACCAGTTGTAAGAGAAAATTCCTTTTTTAGAGAGATACTAGCAACACACACATACACACACACACATGCACACACAACAAAGGAGGTAGCATTAACTCATTCCAATGTGAGAATTTTACAGTTACTCTATGTACTAAATATTTTAATAAACTGTATTTGAATGCATGCAATCAGTCCAAAACTTCACAGATGTCAGACTCAGGAAAGGGTGCACGTGCACACATGGCTGGGGAGACAACAGGGGGACACTCATATGCCTTCTGCATTTCAGATTTATTTCAGCTTTAAAGAGAAAACTCTAACAAAATTGAGTTGCTGTCAAATATGTTCTTTTCTGTTGGTTTCTATTTATAATTCCCATGGGATGGAAATTAAGCTGAAGCACAAATTGTGAAATACAAAAATCAGAATACATTGATTCTACCAGCTCTGCCTGCTCCCCTGAAGAGCTCCTGTGAGAAGGCAGAGCAGGTGTCTCCTCTCTCTGCACTTCCATCCCTCCCTCCTCTGGCTTTCAATTGCTTGGAAGGCAGGGTGTGGGAGCTGTACATGTGCCATGCACCACGACCCAGAGCAATGTTGTTGTAAAGGTTTTCCAGTTCCTGTTTTCCAGTTCTTGTTTTCCAGTTCCTGTGGGACTGTCCAAGCCAAGCAAATGCCAAACTGATCAGTGTTGTTCTGTGGATACATTGCTGCTGGAGAGGGGGATTTTGGGAGTCTGGGCAGTGCTGGGGGCTGTTGACAGGCGTGAGGTAACACGCTGGCAGCATTATTCCTATTTGTTAATAACTCTACTAGCCCTGGCGAAGCTGTTGCAGGACACTTGCTAAACCTGCTTATTCTGTTTGTGCATCCACCAAGACTCTCAGAGTTACTTTATCCACTGTTCTGGAACAACATACCAATTGGTGAGCAAGCCACTGGAACTGTAAGTTCTGCATAAGTGAAGGGTTTCACCCCTGCTGCAGCTCCTCTGCAGAGGAGGCAATGTGCTGCTGTCACGCTTTGCAAAGCTCAGCCAAAGATCACAGAGAGCAGCTCCCTGGCCAGCTATGCCATCCTCCTACTTACTCAGCAAAATTGCTTTTATGTGTCTGCCCTGCTCACATTTCTCCTTGCTTAGCTCATAAAGAAACCCAAATAAATCTCCCTTGAATCCAAATTCACAGGTTCTAGAAACTGGTTCAGTCAGCAATATCTGTGCTTTTCTCTGCTGGGAACATGCCTGAATTATCCACTTGCCTCCTGGCTCTGCCTGTACGCTCAGAAGCCAGAATAGCCCCAAAAGCTAAACCCTCAACAGCGTGATCCCATTGCACTTTTCATTTAATCCTTTACCACAGACATTCCTCCTCATTTGCCCTGTGCAATTCCTTTGCCTGATGCTCGTAAGAAGAATTTGCTGTAAAACACATTGGTGAATTAAGGACTGTGACCCCCATGCTCCCAGAAGGCAATATAAAGGCTTAGTAATAACAAACTTGATTGATGGGATGGGACAGCAGTGTTAAGGAAATTTCTTGTTCATTAGCTGATTAAGAGTTCTAGGAACCACAGATCATACTGTGCTCACTGGGGTTTAGCCAAAAATGAGACAAAGATGGTGACATTTCTACCACAAAAAATTGATTTCAGTAGTAGTTAGATCATACTTTAGACCAGCTGTGGAAAGGATTAAAATTTTCTAGTAATAGTTCCAAATGCATAGGGCATTCAGGGACACAAAATTAATAAGTGTTATCACCATACCATGAAACCAGATTTGTGTCCCACTTTGCATGGTCCTTCCCTGGTGTGGTCATGGTAGTCTTTCATAATACAAAGCTAAATTAAGTCCATCCTTAGAGTTTATCACACAGATTATGAGACTCTTCATTCATCCATGGGGTCCAATGCCTCTGCCTTAGGCTACCTATATTAGACATGCACCAAACCTATCGTGAGATCTCTCTCTTTGCCCCCACAGACCTGAGAGCTCAGTGAATAAGGCAACCAGAAAATCCTCCTGGCCCCTCATCAAAGCTGGATTTAGCCAAACAGCCCCAAGCCCTGGTGTCTCTGTCCTCTCTATGGCCTCTTGAGACTGGTTCCCAGTGTAATTTTAGCTTGGGTGGTGTGGTTGCACTGCACCTACTAATCATTTGTTGCCATCTCAGATCCTGTTTCCCCAAAATAGGGAGCAACAGGTGATGTTGTTGAAGCAAAAGGCAGACATTTGATTTTGACTATTTTAAGGGTTAGTTATTTTCTCAGCCAGCCTACAATTTTAGCTGTTCAAAGCAGCAATTTCTGTATTTCTTGCAGAATTACAGCAGGAAGGGTTTAGCCACTTGTGTGCTTTGAACAGTGATTTTTGTTGTGCGAGAGCACCATACTCCATGTTGCTGCTGCATCAGCTGCTCTTAAAATTATTTTAAGGCTTCATTCCCCTGAGGTCTCATGAGGAAGCCTGGTTACCACCTGCACCCCATGATTACAAGTCCTGGGAGATGCCCTCAACCCAAATCTCTTGCTCTGTGTTGTCCAGCTTTGTTCTCTTGATGCAGCCTTATTTATTTCACCCCTTGCACTCAGTCATCTCTCTGCTGAGGTGACTTGGAAGCAGAAAGGTCAGTTTTGTACAACCAAAAGTAATTAATTAGATCAGTCTCTTGAGGCCTGTTTGGAAGGGAAGAATACCTCCCGGTACTAATCTGCTTCAGTAATATAAATGATGTATTTCTGGCTCCTCTTCTCAGATGCTGTTTCTACTCTTTTCACACCTCTAAAAAGGGAATGTACAGTGCAGCAAAGAGTCCAGGTTAGGCTGTGAGCTACATCTTTAACCTTAGAATGAGATCTAAACTCTCACCCTTTCCTATCTGCTCTAAATAATGCTCTAATTTTTTGTGTAAAAGTCCATCAATGCCAGGTAAAATTCCGCATCATGGAGCAATTCAGGCTAACCCATCATAAAACTACTGCAATAACCACGGGCCTTTTTAGATCCTGCTTCTCAGTGGGTCTTTTTCAAGTAGCAGCAGTGGGGTCATGAAAGCAGCAAGGAACAGTTCCTGTAGAATACTGCCAGAGTTTAAATATCTACTGGTTTCTGATTGTGCCTTTACATTCTGGTCATTCCCATTCTTCTGCTTTCTGTCTTTTGCTTAGTAAATGTACTTGGCTTTGGACAGTCAATTTGCAAACTAAACATTGTATGGAATAGGGCAGGAGCCCACAGATAGTTTTTACAGCTGATGGCTTGCACCTGTTTTCAAAACTGTTGGTACATAAAGGTAAAGACTAACATAGTTTTTAACTGTAATGAATAATTTCACTTAAAGAGAACACGTGGATTCTGGGAAAGTGCTCACATTTTAACTGCTTGGTAACTGTTCTCATCTATCTACTGAGCATATTAAATGGTAAACACTTATAACCTGTGGTTCATCAAGCTCAAAATCCTACAGCAGGTGGGACACGCGATAATACTGCAGAGCTTTGGTGTGCACCAATTCCCAACTCACCACCAACATTCAAATTCAGCTTTACATCTATAAGAAAATTGTCATGCAGCTCCTCTGACACAAACACCCTGGTCTCTGGCTGACTGAGCCCCACACAGAGTCTGTCTCCTGCATCAGAGAGAACAGAGCAGGTCGATATCAGCACCTCAAACCACTGTCAATTTATAGCAGGCGACATCCATCAGATGAAATGATTAAGAGATCAGCTTTCCAAACCATGGCCCCAATGGCCAACAAAGATGCAGAGTGCAAGCACTGGTATGACTGCATCTGTCAGGATGTATTAGCTCTGAGAAATCGTTACCCACCCAAGGGAGGGAAATTAGCAAAGAAAACCCCCAACATTAGTCTGAGCTGTGTGTAAATGGGGCTTCCAACGAGGAGGAGGGGGAAACAAAGCAGAGCTTTTCCTTATTGCTGGGCAGGCATTAACTATCTGCATCTATTCCTGATGAAAAAATTAGCAGATCTGGGAGAATAAAGTCCTGGAATTTTTTTAAGAGAGCTCCTTCTGGCTTCCCTAGTCTGCCTTTTGTGAGAAGTGGGTTTGGCAAGATTGGGAAGTTTCTTCTCCCTTTTATTTTTGACATCATGTTCCCTGAGTGCTGACACTCAAGCGATATAAGAAAAACTAATAATTCATAAACTAAGAAGGGGTTCCCTCTTCTGAGTGTTTTCTGTTCTTTTTGTTGTTATCATTACAAGTTTAGTTACCTACTAAAAGCATTTCTCACGTCAGAGGCTGCCTCTGGGGAGGCTAGAATGCTATTAAATGAATAGATATATAGATATCTATTATAGGTATAGACAGGTATAGATTAGCCTTCAGGAATTTTGCTGCATCTGAGCCAATCTTTGGCACATGTTGCATGGTATGCTCTACACAGGTGCATATGATAATCAGCACAAAGTTGTCTGGGGACAGGAATGTGAGAGGAGGATGGCTTCACTCTGTGAGTCTAGGTTTGGTAATATTCTGAGCTCGTAGGAGGTGTAAAGTTTTTCTTAAAAAGGGTGGAATTTTTGGTACATGAAGCTGTCAGACAAATGTATATCTTGTTCTGAAATATCTCGTTAATTTCATTTTCTTTTTCTGTATTTCAAAATCAACAACAACCAAAAAAAGCATGCTGGTTTTGGAATGCCTTTTTTTTTCAAGGGCTACATCTGAACAAGAACAGTAAGGAAAAATCTACCTGGGTCACATGGTACAAAGGAGAACTCCTCATTGACAGACAGACACAGGGGATGGAAATAAGCAAGGAGAGGGAAGTCTTTGAGGTCAAGACTTTACTTTTCCACCCCAATCATGTACCAGAAGAAAAGTGTACCAGAGAAAGCAAAGCATTCAAGAAAAACCCAGAGAAAACACCCTGGGGACAAGCTTAGCAGTGCTGAATGAGTTTTACTAGCAAGTTGCATAAGATGAGGCTTTTCCCAGCTTGCCCCAAGATGCACTGCTGGTTCTGCTGCTGCTCCCTGGATACCCAGGGACCCAGCTGGTCAGGAGGGATGGCCCAGGACACAGGGACTGCACAGGTATTCACCTCTGCCTTGTCAAATATCTGCAAGCACATCAAGGCTCAAACAGTTATCACAAATACTAGCATAGCTCATCCTCCTTGCTTAGTCTCCCTTCTATGACTAACTTACCCAAGATCCTCTAAGATACTTACATTTTTCAATAGTTTTCAGAATCTCAGCCATATTAATGACAATTTAATATATAACATATTAATGGTCATACTGACCCACAGACATATCCCCAGAGAACCGAAAAGATGTGTCAAGTAAAAGTTAAAACCATTTGGAAGGCAAGGGTTATTCCTGTTTGCTCCTGGGTGGCTCTAGGTATGTCACCAAATCTTCATGTGCATCAGCTGCCCACAGCGTTTTGCTTCATTTTCTCTTTTTACAACCTAATTCAAGTATAATTATTGCAATGTAGTATCTAAAGGGCCTCTGACATCTTTCCTTTCCACTCTTTTAGTCTTGTCCTTTGTCCTTTTGTCAACTGTCCTACACTTTGTGCCATAGTGCTTAAACTAGGTTTTAAAAACAAACTCAAAGCCTACGTGATTTTTGCTCATCATTACTGTCACCTCTGTTTGCACACTTTTAGAAGGGATTCTGCATTTTGCAATATAAATACAGCTACACATGTCTAGCAGGGGTATTTAAAGAAGATTCTCAGATAAAAAAATGTTGGGTAATATAAAAGATCCCCACATGCCTGCATGAAAGCTACACAGATTGAACTAAGACTGAATGAAATTTGAGTTAAGTCATAATTTTTAATTCACAGTTGAAATGTGAATTTGGGAGATTTTGATGAGGACGCCTGGACTGTGCCCAGCTGCCCTCCACGTCCCATCGGCAGAAAAGTAGAGAAGTTCACAGTACTTTAAATACAGCCACGTGCTAAGATATAACCCAGAGCATCTTTCCTTCAGAAACTAGGGATGGTTCTGCTGCTTGTATTTATAGTTCATGCAGAATTCCCAGACAACAATAGTCCTGCAAATGTAAGGGAGTCAGTGGAATAAAACCAAATCAGAAATAGGCCTGGCATTGCTTCCTTTGGCCTTGGAGAGCTCCTCCAGTCATTCTTCTGAGAATGAGTAATGCTGGGCACAGGATCTCCCATTCATCAGTGAGGCTGTGTTGAAAAACTCTATGAAAACTCAGAACTGTGGGTTAATCTGAAGCACAGAGCAAACTGAATAAACACAGCAGTAGTGGTAGATACTGTGAGAACTCAAAGTGGAATTTCGGAGCAACAGAGAAAAGTTCAGGCCGAGGTGACTCAGTTGCTGAGCATTTACCTTGGCCCAGCATGCAGGTCTGTAAATAATACAGTGCATTAACACACTGGCATACTTTCAGCCATTGCTGTGTCTGCAGTAAGCAGTTACATCCTGACAGATATCCACGTGTTTGCAAAGGCCAGGTGCCATGAGGTGACATCAGCCCCAGGGTCTCTCTGGACCTGGTTGACTGAAGGCAGAGAATCCTCCACTGGCTTCCAGAAATGTTAGCTGAAGATCTGTGGGCATGTGGAACAGAAAACAACAAGCATCTGTCACCTCAAAGGCAAGGAGCTGGCAGATTTCATTAGCTGTATAAGCCAGGTGTCACATTAGCACAAATTGCTGTGGTTTAAAATAATTTGGTTTAAAAAAACGTGCCTTTGGGTGCTCCTGCAGCATCCTGGGACTTAAAACGTGTACTATTTTGTTCCCGTTTTTCGGTGGATTTCTTGCACTGCAGTATTTTTAGCTATTCACTCTCTCCCACTGAATTGTATAGCAAGAGGAACTGACATCTCTCTGCCCAAAAACATAAATCACAAGGTGCCTGGTCTTGTAGCTGCAGAGTCACTGCAAGGTAACACATGAGATGATCCCACCACTGTAGGCACAGCTAGGACAAGCCAGCATGCTGTGTCTTGTTGACAGGCTCCCCTGCTCCTTGGAGGGAGGTGGGAAAACACAACTCAAAAATGAAGAGAACAAGGCTACCTTTTAGTCCTTTGACTTCTAGATGATTTCTGTTGTACAGAAACATGAAAACAAAAAGGAAAGATCAGCCCAAGGGTGAGATCTTCTGACCAAATTCACCCTGACACAAAGAGAGAACAGCTTCCTTCAGGAGCTGTACCCACCTACTCATTGTCTGGAGGCTTCCCATCCTGCAGTATCTGTTCACAGGTTTCCCAGCGTGCTGCTTTTCTGCTCTTTTGGCA
This sequence comes from Pycnonotus jocosus, assembly GCA_013400435.1. Taxonomy (NCBI): domain Eukaryota; kingdom Metazoa; phylum Chordata; class Aves; order Passeriformes; family Pycnonotidae; genus Pycnonotus; species Pycnonotus jocosus. Next base: position 185,983 of record VWYP01010612.1, read on the forward strand.
TCACTTTTGGGATCAGGGAACAAGAGAAATCTTATGAGTTTGGTACCAAAAAAACAAAATGAGCAAATGTATTCCTGCAAGTCACAGGAAGGGGTGGAGGTGGAATCACTTTGCTTTCCTCGTTGCTGTGTGCCCTCTGGCCAGAGCCACTCGGGCTCAGCCACTCCCGTGCCAAGGCTGGAGGAGCCATGGGCACAGGCAGGGCCATGGAGAGACAGCCATGGGCACAGGCAGGGCCATGGAGAGACAGCCATGGGCACAGGCAGGGCCATGGAGAGACAGCCATGGGCACAGGCAGGGCCATGGAGAGACAGCCATGGGCACAGGCAGGGCCATGGAGAGACAGCCATGGGCACAGGCAGGGCCATGGAGAGACAGCCATGGGCACAGGCAGGGCCATGGAGAGACAGCCATGGGCACAGGCAGGGCCATGGAGAGACAGCCATGGGCACAGGCAGGGCCATGGAGAGACAGCCATGGGCACAGGCAGGGCCATGGAGAGACAGCCATGGGCACAGGCAGGGCCATGGAGAGACAGCCATGGGCACAGGCAGGGCCATGGAGAGACAGCCATGGGCACAGGCAGGGCCATGGAGAGACAGCCATGGGCACAGGCAGGGCCATGGAGAGACAGCCATGGGCACAGGCAGGGCCATGGAGAGACAGCCATGGGCACAGGCAGGGCCATGGAGAGACAGCCATGGGCACAGGCAGGGCCATGGAGAGACAGCCATGGGCACAGGCAGGGCCATGGAGAGACAGCCATGGGCACAGGCAGGGCCATGGAGAGACAGCCATGGGCACAGGCAGGGCCATGGAGAGACAGCCATGGGCACAGGCAGGGCCATGGAGAGACAGCCATGGGCACAGGCAGGGCCATGGAGAAGAGCCATGGCACAGCAGTACAGGAGCGTGGCTGTGAGGCTGAGCCAGCTGCAGGGACACTGCTGGCAGCTTCTGATTTATGGTTTCTGCCAGGGCACGGTGTGGCTCAGGGACAGAATTTCACAGTACACATTTCTGTGGCTCAGAAATAGGCTGTGCAGGCAAGGCTGGCTTTCTGCAACAGCAGCAGGAGTGGGGCTGTGGGGACATGGCTTCCTACAGTTTGTCACGCTGCTTTCAATCAGAAGTCTGTCAGGGAAATAGTCATAGATACCAAATCACAGTAAAAAAATCTGCAAGCATATGTAGGTGCTGAAATAGGGCATGGCATGGAAAATGAAAATCGCTGGAGATGGCTTAGCAGTCTCAAAGGGAACAAATATTTTCCTTATAAAATATTGCATAGGAATGCCTTGTGCTACTCATAATGAAAAATTTATGGTAAACATTTGACCTCTGTTCTCTCCATGATTTCTCAACAACTAGGCTCAATTCTTTATGATTTCCCTTTTTAAAGTAGTCCATAAATGTTTTATATTATCACATTTCAGCCTAGGCACACTCTTGAATGCTGTATGGCTTTAGTCTGGCATGTTTGCTTACCCTGATTTGATCCATGTTCCCTTGTAGCTCATCTAAACAACAGAAGTTATTTTTCTTCCACACTAGACCAGTGAGCCTGAACAGATGGGGAAATCATTTGTTATTACTTTACTGAGAGCATACAAGTGACCACGTAAGAGATCCACGTTTCAGATAAGAAAGAATGTATTTATTTCCCCAACATGTTTTTATGCTGTTACAGACCCAAGAAAGCCAAAGCTCTCCATGTATTAAATTAATTCTCACAGAATTCCAGTGTTCTACTAGCCATATGTTACAAGTAAAAAACATGGAAGAAAGAACTGAAGACACATTTTGCTACGAGGTCTTCTTCAACAGTGACGCTACTCTTCTTTTTTTCCAAAATGTCATCTTCTGATAATTAGTGAAAGAACACAACCATAAAGCAGAAATCTTTCTTTTTCTGTTTCTGCAGTCAGATCTCTGTAGTGAGATTTTAAGGTAGATGAAGCAATGAACTCTTCACTTGTTGAACTGATCCAGTGCTTACCCCACCTGATTTTCTGGAGCAAAAAAATTATGGAGCAAAAATAGAAGTCTTTACTGTGTGTCTGTCCATCTCTCTGTCTGTCTGTGCTGTCTGGTACATGCTCTTTATTTTCACTTTCTTCAGAAGTAATTTCTTTGCTCATATTTCACTAATGGAATATGTTCTGTAGATCAATTTTCATTACATTGCACTTCTGCCTCACTGGTTATGAGGAACAAGCCATGAACTATAGACCATATCTCATCCTGGCCAGGGGAGATAATCAAAGAGATGGTTAAGTCTGGATCCTATACAGTGTGATAATATTAAGCAATAATCTTTTTTGTTGTTTTTTTATCTCTCTCCCTTTTCTGACCCCTGTGAATATAATTTATTAATCAGAACTTCAAATGAAAGAGGAGGGAAAAATAAAATTCTTTACAGTACCAAATTGTGGCTCAAATTAACAACATTTTGATCCAAGTAATTCTCTCTTGGATTCAAAATTGCAGTAGAACAAACCACATTCTTAATCTTTTAATTAGAATTTTTAAATCAGTCATTTGAAGTTAACTTGATAGTATAAAACCAGTAATGTGATGCTTATCAGAGGTAGGTCCTAAACAATTTGTAACAAACTGCCAAGAATATTCAGTTGATTCTTGCTATTTTTGAAGGAAAATATGTGTGGAGAAAGGACTTCTCTTTTATAATATTACCAGAGACTTATCTGAAAATCAAAAATTGCATCAAAACAATAATGCAACCCATTGTGTACTTCAGAATTATCAGAAAACAGCTGTGAACATGTTTATTGTTGATGCTCTATTTTGGACTCCTTTGGCATACAGAAGTTCTGATTTACTAAGCATTATAAGCCTGTTACTCATGAATCCTAAGTCTCTGAAAAATCTTCGTATCAATTGGATATCCATAAGATTTAAGTTCTTTTTACTCAGACCTGGGAACTGAACATAGAGGATTCAAAGTTTAAAAGTCCTGAGTACTAAAATACCCCACCTTTTTTCTCTTGCTGAAAATTAGTGTAAGATCACAAGAACAGATACACTGGATCAGATTCAAGGTCCAGCTGGTTCAGGATCCTGTCTCTGGCAGCAACAGATATTACCTACTTTGGGTAAAACATAAAAATAGGCAGTAATACAGAAATAGTCTCTTAATATAGTTACCAGACTTTTTTGACTGCAGCTGCAGAGATGGCATCTTGGTGTTCCACTGCCCCTGTGGATTTTTCTTTCATTAATGCATTCAATCACTTTTAACCCTTTTAGGCCTTTTAGATGCATAACATCCTGAGGCATTGAGATCCACACCCTAGATATCTGTTGTGCAAAGAACACATTTGTTTTGCATCTCTTTCCAGTCTGCCACCTAAATCTGTGTGTTTTACCCCAAATTCCTTTATTCTGGGAAAGAGCAAAAATTACTCCCAAATTATTTTTTCAGGTCTGCTCAGGAATAGAAGTCTTTATCATATTCCCTTCACTTGGCCTTTCTCCTGGCTGTAGAGAGTCTATTTGTCACTCCTTGAACAGATGTGGTGCCACATTTTTGGTCTGGCTGGTTTCTTCTTTGTGTAGCTTTTCTTCTGTCATTATATATTTTTAACAGAGAGCGGGAGAGAGAAACTAGATCCAGATGCACCCTGAATTTATATATGGTATGGCACAATGATAAGTAGCATAAGAACGTTGTGCACGATAAAATCAAAGAATGCTTTGGGCTGGAAGAGGCCTTAAACACCATCCAGTTCCAACCACCTGTGCCATAGGCAATTATACCTGTTTCAGAAAATTCAGGTCTTATGGAAATGATGGAAACATTATACACTCCAGTCTGACATGTCAGTTTAGGCTATGATGTGAAACCTAGCCCAGCTAGATTTCAGGGTCAATTTTTGCCTTCAACTCCTCAAACACTGGTAAAATTTTCAAGCTTCTACTTGGATTGTTTCTGGTTCTACCTGGGTGTAGACTATTTCAATTCAAATATAAGAACTAAGAAAAATACAGATAATTTATTTTGTTTTGAACAACTTTTCAGCATATCTGTACAGCTCAAGTTCTTCCATGCCAAAAAGTGAAATTTGCCATGGAATAGCTCCAGTTACTGAGAAGGACTTTGAGTGTTTTGGTAGACTGACTGTGTGACTGATTTCAGTCAGCCTAGAGACCTATCACTGCACAGAAAGGTTTGTGTTCTCTACAGAGAGTGGCAAAGTCAGGCCCCACAGAGATGAGTGAGTTTAGTTGCAATTCTTTCTTATATTTACTTCCCCCAAAGCACATGGAGTAGTAAAAAGTAATAACTATTGTTTTTGTGTATCTTTCCATGAATCATTAGTACCAGGCATATGTAGTGCAATGAATTATGAGTATTATTTGTTTATGAAACCATTACAAGCAGCCACTTTTTGGACAATTTGTAACAAAAATATCTCTGTAGTTCTCTCTTCCTCCCACCACTGCTACTCCTGGCTTTGCTCCCAGATCACTATCCCCTTCAATACAGAAAATGCCCTTTATTACAAATCAAAATCAACACATACCAATAATTTTAAAATATGTGCTGTGGTCTTTTTAATGTATTTATTTCCACCTTGTTTGAGCCTACAATGTATATTCTGTGTCTATTACAGTGATGCTTGCTTTCAGATTTCAAGCTTAACAAATAATACCATGAAGAGTTATATTTCTTTGTCTTCAAATAAATCATTAAAACCAGAATGATGGTTTAGAGTGACAAAACTGATCTGACTTTTCTTATTATCATCACCATGATGAAAAATTGGAGGCTGTTTGAGGATAAAGGTCAACATATTATTCATGCCAAATACTAACAAAATTCTGGAGTTATTTAGGTGTCTCTTTTGATTCTAGGACTTTGGACAACTGATTCTTTTTGAAGTAAGCTTAAGCAAGACTTTGGGAATTAAGTTCTGGGAACTGAGAACTTGTTGAAACTATGCAGCTGTGGAGCATGGTGAACTCCGTGGCTCACTTGAAAAGCTCTTCTCACCTTTTGCTGTCAATGGAAATTGGAAACTCCAAGCCCAGTCAGTAAAAGATGTGTTGACATGAACATTTTGCTTCACATCAGGAGTGCTTTTTAAAGGGACTCACCTGGCTTTCCTCACAAGGCTGTTTTCCCCACTGTGCAGAAGCCACAAAATAGATTTATTTTGTAAAAAAAAAGTAAACCAGATGATACCATGCATTTACAAATAGAAATGCATTTAACAAACTTCAAGTGTTAAAGCCTTCAATCCACAGCACCAGCCCAGATCTTGTCCAGGATATCTCCTCCCTAGCACACGTGTGGCCCTCAGGATCACCAGCACTTCCCTCTGCAAAGCCACTGTAAGCCTGCTCCTGTAAGCAGAGCAAAAGCCACGCCAAGGATAACACCCTTTGCTAAACAGCTGCCAAAATATTCAGCTCCTTGCAAAATACAGCCCCTGACAATTTAAACATGTTGTTGCTGGAGTTACTGCAGTGCTGTGCTACCCACAGCCCTTACTGACAGGGACATGCATGTGGTGCAGGAGAGAAAGGAGGCTGTGGTGTAGGGCAAGGATACAGGATGTACCTTCTTATCATGAGTGAGAGGGAAAGCTGCTCTTTTAGCATCAGCAGGGCACTGCAAGGCCAGAACTGCAGGAGTCTGCCCTTTGTAACTCTCCAGACTTGTGCTTTTCTGCATTTATGACAGCATTTCAAAAGATCTCCATTAAATCCCATAGAAACTGAGCTGCTTTCACCACCTCGTACTAATCCATCTTTCCTCAGAGATCTCTATTACCCATTTAAGTATGGTCACTGACATCACTGAAATCACTTTAGCTACACTGATATGTGTGTTGTCAGTAGCTATACACAAGTTTCCATCCTACGGAAACGGCATGCCTGGATTTTCAAGGAAACTCTGAAGCTGTAACTGATCAACAGTCATGATACAGACCTCTAGTTCACGTCTTTCTTGTGTTATTAGGATGGCACAAATATATATATTTTTTTATGTAAGTCACAACCAGGGAGCTTTTCAAGTTCAACAATGATGGTATTTGCTCGTGAGCCTGTTAATTCTCCCTTATTTCCTTTTAGGAGTGTTTCTCTTGTATGACATTTAACTTTAAATTTTACAGTCTTTGTGGGAGAGAAAGTGACTTGTGGAGGTAGACATTGCTTATGCAAATTGTTCAGTCCGGTGGGAAAAAGTTTAGTCACTCATCCTTAGTTTCCCTATTAGCCACTGTAATATATTAACAGTTACTACTTTGGCTATACCTTTTCAAAAGTAATATTTAACAAAAATCTCATATTTTATACAGCAAAATAATTTGTGAACCACTCATAGAGCAGATCTACAGCCTGACAGGGAAAACATGTGTTCGTTTTTGTCCTCTTACTGTTAGTCACTACTGTGAGACAGCCAAATGTGCGCACACGGAGAGTGCACAGAATTAATTTCATTGAGAACAAAGAAACACATGGTGGCAGAGTGAGCAATGTTAGGGCCTTTCAGTGCTCTGCTGACTGCGATATTCAGTCCCCTGAACTCTTCCACCATTGTTAGTTTTATTCCTACAGATTCAATAAGACCTGATCCAGCTCCGTACGCACAGTTCATTTACTTCTTGCATGGCTTGTTTCTATGGTAATACTAAAACAGGAGATTTCTGATTACTCATGCTTCCTTATTTAGGAAAAAACCCAGTGTCAGATGCCATAAACTAAACTGTTTTAACCCATGCCACTAAGGAAGTACATAGCTTTGCATCTGGTTATGGCAGTGCACCTTGCTGCTGTGATTGCCCAAAGTGACCTCAGCTTTACATAAAGAAAAAAAAAAAAAAAGTGTTTTTTTCAGATGAGATGGTTTCTCACTTTACCCCTCATTTCACTGCTTCCTCTCCTGACAGTAACAGAAAGAACAACATGGCTCCCTCCAGCATCTGTTACAGTGAGATGTGTACAATGTTTTCAAAGAGGAATTACCCTCCAAGTTCCAAAAGAAAACCACTGTAAAGGGAAAGTGTGGTTCAACACTTCAGTTTCAACTCAGCTGCCTAATTATTCCCTCAGGGAGCAGAATTTCTTCCAGTTGTAATCAGGGTAATTCTGGCCCTTCAAAACAGAAGATTTCCTGAATTCTGCATCGTTTGAGGCCACCTGTAGAGGGTGGAGAGACCTTGAATAATGGCACATTGCCATTAGCAACCGTTTCCACAGAATCATAGAGTCATAGAAGGATTTGTCAGACTTTTGCTGCTTTCCCTGAGGCTATTCAGGAACAGAAGTTCCCACGGTGCCATAGGGAGAAGCTTCAGGGACCAACTTCACACTTGGTTAGGTACTATCTGCCTCCTCTGCTGAGTGCCACAGACAGTGTCTGCTCATCCATCTGCTTCTGTCCCACAGACACCACTATGATCCCATCCCTGGGTAGGTGAAGTTTCCAAGGAAAGATGATCTTCAGCCTCACTGCTTTTCACATTCTCAACATATTTCCCCCTGATTATTATCTGGTAGGTCCCAGCAGCTGGGGGCTGTCCCTATGCACAGTGGGGCTCCTTTTTACACTATAACCACCTTCTGAACAACAACCTCCTGCCAGTCCACTACAACTGCTGGCTAATTTTTCTCTGCTGTTGGTGACAAGTATTAGCTTAATCTTGAGAGGCTTGCTTCTTCCCCAACTTACATAATGACAATCCAATCCAGAAATCCTCCTGACATCAGGAAAGCAGTCCCTAGCCTCGCAAAAATCTTTCACACTTCACAGACTCAGAGAGATTTAACATCACAATTTCAGCAACTTGCTTAGCCAGGCTCTCACAGATAAAAAAACTTCTTCCATCTAATGAAAGACAATGTCAAATCCTGAAATTTTAAGGTGAAAGGTGAATCAGAAGTGACTGGCTAAGAAGGATTTGTGCACTCTTTTGGAAATTGGGGGTTTGGCATACATTCAAGAAAGCATCCTAGTCAGAAAAACAGCCTGATACATGGTGCCTACTTAGGGGCTTCCCTGAAAAGGACTTTAATAGATACCATTGCATAAGTGCTTGTAAGGAACTTGAGTGTTGCATCTTTTTTTTTTTTTTAATGTTGCCAATTTCCTTTAAATGAATACATTTATCACCACTATCTGACTATTTCAGAGTCTGAAAAACTCCCTCCCTGGAGAAAACAATTTTAAAAGGCTGTACTTGGGTCTGACCCCATAAAGGGGTCCTAACCCCTTAAATTAAATGCACTCTTAAAACTCATTCATTCATTCTAGTGAGAGGGGATATCAGGGCCATAGAGAGGTTAGAGAAGAGGGATTGCTCTCCAGGGACACTGGTAGAATGGGCAAATATGTAGATACAACTAAGAACCTAATTTTTAATTCTGGAACTGGGCTGAGACAATTACCACTTAATGCTGCCCTTCCCTGATGCAAGCAAGATGAGTGAGGACAGGACCGTGCCAAAAAGACTTGCTTTGGCCCTGCTGGAAATAATGGATTTGGATGGCAACAGAAGCAAATGATCATATCCTGTGTGAGCTGGGAATTGCTCTATTTGAGTCTGCCTTTGAGAACAGAACACAGAAGGTGATGACCTTGGGTGAGACTTTTCAGTCTTAAACCCCAACAATTTCTATAAAATATTAAGAGTGACAGCTGATATATCACTTCTGCTCCACACACACCATGTAAAATAGGCTGTGTGTATCCAACCAAGCTATTTAATAGCCCACTAATGCATTTGGGGGCTGTTTTCTGAAGGCCTTGGCAGAGAAGTGACCTTCTGTAAAAGTACCATGAAACGTATCTATCAGATTACCTTGTCAACACAACACAAGCCTCATTCCTCTCCCTTCCCTCCCTGTGCTCTGCTCACTGTGGCTACTGGAAAAGAGGTAGCAGAGGCACTGTGTACACCTGAGAGCTTGTGGCCTTCAATGTGGGACACACAGGTGTGTGTGCAGGGCTGCATGCTCACAGCACGATGGTGCACTCCAGCTGATGCTGACAATTTACCTCAATCTTTAGTTTCAGATTAACCTTCATGGGTGCTGGGCACAGTCACACCAGTGGGCTGCTCAGTGCTTCCTGCCATACTGGGGGCACTCGAGTTAGAGGGCCAAAAGTAAATAAACATCCCAAGGAAGCAGGTAAGGAAATGAGCAATAGTAAGGGATGATGCTTTCCTGAGGGTTTCCTCAGATGTTTCTGGATACCAAATGCTAACATTTGGCCAAACACAACTTCTTGTGGGAAATGTGGTTTGGGAGGACAGCTGCTCTGGGGAGAAGAGGGAGGGAAAAAAAGTCTGAAAAGGTTTTATTCAGGTAGAGTAGAAATTTTGCACGAGGGAAAAAATCCACTTCCTTCAACAGATTCTACAAAGCAACAATATAAGCTAATTGTGACTTTTAGGAAGTGCTGTTACTTATCCTGAGACAAATTTGTTTTCTATATATTCTGTAAACAAAGGCTGCTGCTATGTATAGGATATGTTAATTTCAACTCTATCCATTTTTTTTAAAATGAGAAATATCTGACATACTTTGGGATACTGTAAATAAAAAAGAAGTCAGCATCCAGGAATAATGAAATAGTAAATAAAAAAAACAGAGAATCACCTCCAAGTGAGAATGCTAAGTTTTATATTCAGATAGATGTATTTACATGGATGTTTTAGTGTATGTCTTTGCTAGAAGACTCAAACATACACTTGGCTTGTACTGTGGGTTTGTGTAATGGGTCAGATCCAAATGCTGGCAGAAGAGCATGTGAATCAGTTCTGCATTAGAGAGACTGATGACCCTTTTATCCCTCCTTTAACTGCACTCACTGATGAAGATGATGCAGAGAATTAATTACAGCTATGAAGAATGAAAGTGAAAGAGCCATATTCCCTCCTCAGCCATTACCCTGTGCTGGGCTGACATCAAGGAGGTTGCAGGGCCAAAGGAATTCAGGAAAAAGCCTTTGGTAATAAGGCTTTCGACTGAGATTATGTCCTGTAACCTAACTGTATGTCCTCAATCAGTGATTAGAAATCACATGCAAAGAGCTGTTAAAAAACTGAGAGTCATTGTTTCTTCCTGGGAGCAGAATGCAGTTGAAGATGGATGCACTTCCCTGAGGCTCTGACCAGGCCACAGCTGTATCTGTAGGTGCTTCACTTGCTGTATTTGAAGGAAAGCTAGGACTCAGGTTTGTTGCTTTGACCTTTCCTTTGTCGACTTGGAATCACTTTCCGTTTTTTCACTTGGTGCAAAGCAGGTTTTGTTAAGATAGCCAGCAAACATCCAGTTTTAGAGATAAGACAAATGTTCATTTTTAAAACAGTTTTGGAAGGTAAAGACAGTTTGTCAGCCCACCCCAGCACCAGCTACTGCTTCTAGCACCTTTAGTGGAACACAGCACAAAACCAAACAGACCACAAATGTATTGTTAGCCTCATCCAGGATGTCTGTGATGCTAGGGAATGTGTGTGATCCTAACACCTCTCTGCCAAGGGAAACAAAATTGACTGCAGAGGGACTACAGCAGCAAGTGACTGTTTTTGCAGCAATGGTTCTCATTGTGCTCATGCTGGCATTGGTATGAAACAGAAACATGGGAAGTGTCTGAGGGAAGGAAACACATGTCAGGATGTCGACACAGACAACAGCCTCCATGTTCTGGGACTGATAAATCCCCAGACCTTACATGGGGACCTTACAATGAGCCTCCTTAATTTTAAAAGTTCTGTTTCTGGGCATTCAATACCTGAAGGCTGTGAGAGATGATATCCATCAGACCAGGCTGTTTTGGCTTAGGAAATCACAGGTGTGCAGGGTTCAGGGTGAGCCACACTGCCCACAGGGTCTGGTGATGATGGATGTGGAAGGACCTGGCCATAGCTGAGACCAAATAAATCATCTCACCTACAATGCTGGGAGCCTCAAGCAATAGAGAGGCACCAGTCAGCACTGACCTGCAGCTACATCTCCAGACCACAGGTCCCCTGAGTCAGCAAATCTCCTCATGGGCAGTTAGACTGGATGTGCTCATAGGTGAGGTGATTTTTAGCTTGACTCTGTCTCTCAGCTCTGCAGCCTCCCTTCTGCACAAGGAAGATTACAGCTCCTGAAACGCTTAGGCACATGCTGATAGCAAAATCATCCACCAGGGCCTCAAACACCACTGTGAGGAGTCCCAGAGAAGACCACACAAAAATAGCATATCTTTTGATCTTCAAACTTGGTTAAATGCATTCTGCAGATGCACTAAAATCCTCTAATTGTTCTGCAGGCACAGAAATAAGGGGGTTTTGTCACAAAGCAACAGGGTTAGGACAAAATTCAAGTGTTTTTAGATTAAACAAAAAAAAACCCAGAAAATTCCTTTGGTTTTGAGTGGTAGGTTTTTAAGGTGCTAACCATTCTGCATTACCTGAGAACACTTGTATTTGGGATTCCCCTCTGCTCCCCAAGGGACACCTATGGCCTCATGAATGTACTTGGCCTCCAGGCCCAGCTTCGTAGTTGTAGCATCATCTCATCATCAGCATGGCACTGTCACTGCTCTTCTGCCATGAAAGATTGAGCTGTCATGAGCCCTACTCTGCACCCTTCAGAGCAGAGGGTCCAAACCCACCCTATGGTAGTGAACATCTCTGCACCTCAACTTCAGCCCTAAACTGCACCTAAAGAAGTGGGTGGTCTTTTTTTCCAGCAGTGAAAAAGAGGAAGGGTTGGAGACTCCGTGGGTATCCCTCTTGGCATTTCCAGGCTGCTTTTTCTGTCAGTTTTCTGTCAGCAGAGCTGCTGTACCAGTTCTACATGGGGTCTGTGCACCCCTAAGGTTATGGGGTCTCTTAAACCATGCAGCAGGAGAGGTCCCATAAACATTGGAGGAGAAGCTGGATCTCAGCCCTGCTCCTTCACACAGAGCTGTTCAGAAGGGAATGGCACAGTTTCCTCTGACATGCATCAGCATAGAACAGCTTGGGTTGGGAGAGACTTCCCCCTCCCCAATCTTAAATTTCATCTTCATTTAAATGATGTGCCCTAACATAACTCCTGGGGGAAAAACCAGGTGTCATTACAAGGGCAGGAAGATTGCACTATTTCTCTTTTTTCCAAGTCTTAATTGATAGCTACCCTTATAAAAATAGGAAAAACCATCCTACACAGAGATCACCTCCCCTCAGCATTTATGGCTACATGACACAGAGCTTAACAGCACAAACCACTAGACTCCATGTGGGCAGGACATGACTAACAGTCCATCTGTGGAGCAAAGAACTAAAGATAGGCCTGACAGCTTCCCTGGCTAGCTCAGTTTTTGCGAGCAGGTGGGACGCTTTTGCCGGAGGGAGTGATTTTGGGGAGCCTGTGGAAAGCATCATCTCCTTCTGCGGAGCCGGCTCTTGGCGCTCTGCCCCTCCGGCGGGTCCGACCGGTCTCAGAGCCGAGCCCTGAGGACTCAGCCAGCCGAGGGGCGATGCTGGAGGTGCTTCCCAGCCCCAGCGCCGTCCGACGGGCGCTCCAGGACCGGCGGCTGGGAGGAAGCCGAGGGAGATGCACGGTGCTGGGCTGCGCTCCCCTGGGAACCGCCGGGACCCGCAGCTTAACCTCGCACCCAAGGGAGAGGGAGAGAGAGAAAAAGAAAAAGAAAAAGAAAAAGAAAAAGAAAAAGAAAAAGAAAAAGAAAAAGAAAAAGAATCTAGAAATAATAAGTAAATAAAACCAACAACAAAGTAACAACAACAATAATAATGGTAACAACAACAATAATAATAACAACAAAACCAACAACAATAATAGCCATGGTAATAATAGTAACTGGATGCAGGCGCGGGTTGGTGCAGTGGATGCCCTGTGCTGGAAGCCGCCGAAGGGGATGCTGTCGGCAGGGCAGGGAAGGGCCCTGTCCGGGGCTCCGGTGCCGCTCCCGGAGCGGTTTCCGTGGCACCTCCTGCGCGGGGCGGAGCGCAGCGGGGCGGGCGGACAAAGCCGGGCTGTCAGCGGGGCGGGCGGGAGAAAGGAAAAGAGGTGGCTGCTGCCGGCGGGGAGCGGAGCAGGTGAGGCGAGAGCCGGGGCTGTGCCACGCTGGCACCGGGAGCGGCCGGGCGGGAGGGGCCCGTGGCGGGGCGGGGGCGGCTCTGTGCGCCCCGGGCGAGCGCCTCGCCCCGCGGGGAACGGGACGGGACGGGCGCCATCCCTTCACCGGTGGGCAGCGGAGGGCGGTGATGGCCGGCGCTCTGACTCACCCACTGCCCGTGGGGCCGAAAGTACTTTGGGAAAGGAGAGGAGAGCTTACTGCTCCCTGCTCTTAAAAATATAAGGAAGTGAAATTCAGCGCTGCGACGGTGCTGAAACAATCTCATGACTCGAAGCGAGTCCGCTATCCTGTGGCAGTGAAGCCGGAAGAATCTCAGGGGTATTATGATGAGTTGCATCACTTAGAGAGTAATTGGTATTTAGCGGGCTGAAGGACCGAGAAACGTGTTTGTGTGTTTGTTTTGTTGCTGCGAATAGTTGGGAAGCAGAAGTGTTGTTGGCTGGCGCTGTGTTCATGAATTTAAAATCCTTTGCTATATAACCAGTTTGCATGTCCCTGCTGCGCTGCAAGCATCCAAAAGAGCTTCTGGTAACGGAGCTTTCCTTCAGTGTGCTGCATGGTAGGAAAGGTTTGTGATAAATAAATCCCATTCCAGGGAAAGCGCTTGAAAGCCTGATGATTCAGCATGCTGCATCCACTGACCGAGGGTGACAGCTCCTGCGAGGAAGGATGCAGCACTGTGGGCAGATATAAACATTACCTGGAGCTACAAGCTTCTCATGCAGTAGTAGTGGCACAAGTGAATGAGGTACTGAAAAGAAAAAACAAACAAGCAGGGCCCTCCAATTACTGCCACTTTTTCGTTTTAAACAGCTTCTTCTGATAATTCAAATGAACAACCCTCTGCTGCTTTCTGTGGTCAGTGGGTTATAGTCCTTTTTGTACTTGCTTCCAAAAAGAATAGTTACTTTTTATCTGTGGCCCCAAACTGTGTAGCAAATGAATTGAGGCTGATAACTCATAGCTCATAACTTAATGTAGCAAGAAATTTAAAGCTATAAAGAAGGTGAAAACTTTTTATAAGAAAGACTGGGACAAATTTGCTATGTTTTAAGAGCAGATAAACACTGAGACTGAGATGACATTTGAGAAGTGGAATAGCAGAATAGTATTTCAAACAAAGCCTCGTGCAGCTCAAATGTTATTTTGGTAAGTTGCACTTGCTCTTCAAAAGATAATCTCTTTTGAAAGTCAAATGAACCATGTAAAGAGTTCTACAGGAACACTATTGCAGGGTGAATCTAGTCAGGTTTCTGACTGCTTCAGTGAAGAGCTAAGTATTTAGAAGTATCATCTCGAGGGCATGCTGAGGTATTTATTATTCACCAGCTGTATGAGCAGCCGTACACACTGTCATGTCAGGATGCCCAGGTCAGGAGCTGAATGCTCTCGAGGTCCTTGGTGTACACACGCTCACTCTGTGCCTTTTCTTTGAGATACAGGGACCTCTGCTTTAATCCTTGTTTATGTCTTTAGTCACACAACTGGATGTGCAGGGTGGGTCTTCTCCCGATGAGTGAGAAAATACAGAGAGCACAAACTGCCTTTGTCTCACCCAGGGTTTGTCAGCAACCACTGCTGCAATTGAATGGCTTCTTGTTAGTGAAGCCCTGGCAGTGAAAATCATCCCCAAAGTCAAGGACAGGAGAGTTATGACCTCTTAACTCACCTACTGCCTTATCCTGTGGGTGAAGGTTTGAGTTACAGGAAACTCCATCTTTCCAGAAACACTCAAGATTTATAGTACTGCTCCAATAGTGAATTTCCATACTGTTCCTAGTAGTGAAAGTTGACTGAGATGCTTTAAAATCTATTTAGATTTAACCAAGGGCTTCAGAAATGATCAGCAGTTGATGAATTTGACTTTTCCTGAAGGTAAGTTTGGTTTCTTTCAGTCTGCCTCAAACCTAGCCTACAAAATCCATGAGCTACTTCAGTTTCCTAAGGAGAAAAGATCAGCTTATTAAGAAAGGAAAAGGTCAGGGACAGTCAATGTCTTGCAGGCTTGGTGTCTATGAGACATACCATGGAGATATTTCAAGATACACCCCTTATGGAGATATTTCAAAGACAGGAAAGTATGGATGCTTTTCTATGACCCTGCTTTGTGGGATGTGCCATGGGAGGGAGGATGGTATAACTTGGCTAATTGTCCTGTTGGGCTGTATCAGAATGCCTGGTGGTCAGGTTTGGTCATTTGGTGATATCTTCTGCCTATTTAAAACTTTTGGCATTTGACCACTTACCAGGTACCTGTTTGGGTACCTGGAGCTCCTGGACTTGGTCCAGCAGAGGTCTGAAGCATCTCTCTGATGAGGTCAGCCTTAAGAAGAGGTGACTGAGAGGAGACCTCATCAATTTCTGTAAGTATCTGTTGGAAGAATGCCAAGATGATGGAGCCAGGCTCTTCTTGGTGGCGCCAAGCAATAGAACAAGAGGCAGTGGGCAGAAACTGAAGCACAGGAAGTTCCACCTGAACATGAGGAAGATCTTCTTTACTGTGCAGTGACTGTGCACTGGGACAGATTGCCCAGACAGGCTGTAGTGTCTCCCTCACCAGAGAGAGACTGACTCCAGAATAGTCTGGATGCAATCCTGTGCCGTGTGCTTTAGGATGACCCTGCTTGAGCAGGGAGGTTGGACCAGATGAACACTGTGGTGGTTTTTCAGCCTTGCCCCTCCTGTAATTTTGTGATTCTGTGATTCTTGAAAGTTAAGTCCACCTATAGCATACCCCTTCCTCTGAGAAGCAAAAGGGTCTCTTGTGTCATCACTATTGCTTCTCAGGCAGGAGAAGCTTCTTGTCCACAAGGGCAGTGGTCATCACTCACTTGGGAGGACATAAAATCTGTCTCAAGTGCATTGGAAATAACCTGTGCATTGATGATGCTGACTGGTAGTCTTGGGCTAGGATAGTAATTTCAGGCTTATAATTTTGTTTGTAATGTCCTCTCTCAGTTTTAATCTGATATTCTAAATTTAAGCCACCACTCTGATGATAGAACTCCCAAATCAGGTTTCTTTCAGCTCTTACAAGTTCAAGTATTCTCAGCTATTTGTCATCTGGCTATCTGGCATTTTTCTGTATTATTTTTGAACATTCTTCCAAATGCCAGTAAAACATTAGGAGGAGTTAAAAACCAAATTATATCCTCTCCACCACACCCACCCTCCCAAATGGATAATGACAATAATTTATTGTTGTGGTTTAACCCCAGCAGGCAATTAAGCACCATGCAGCAGCTCGCTCCCCACCCCCGCAGTGGACTGGAAAGGAAAAGTAAGCCTTTATTGGCTAAGAACAATTTAAGGCTTGAAACAAAATATTGTAATAATAACATACCACTAATATTAAATATGCTGTCCTGGCTGTGCACCCTCCTGGATTCTTGTGTGGCTCCTCACTTGCAGAGTAAGAGACACTGAAAAGGCCTTGGCTTAGGGTAAGCACTGCTTAGGACCAGCCAACACATCCATGTGTTATCAACATTATTCTCATATTAAATCCAAAACACAGAGCACAGTATCAGCTACTAAGAAGAAAAAGAACTTCATCCTACCGAAACAAGGAACCCTTAATAATTGAAAAACTATTTTGGGAGCTTTCAAAATTACTAAAATTTTGGCTGAAATATATAATTTTAATTGACCTTAGAATCGCTTTTATCCTGATCCTTTTTCCCTTAAGCCTTGCAACAATGAAACCTTAATACAGTCAAGTTTTATTTTTTAAATAGCTTAATTCCAAAAGAGGGAGAAACATTAGACTAATGCAATTAGGTGAGTGGAATGCATTTTTCCCTGGGGCAGCTCTGGAGAGTGATACTATATCATGTTAAAAACTGCAAGTGGTTGTGTCAGACCGAGTTGGGCTGGGCAGATGTTGGCATGAAGCATGGGAGGGTGAACTGCAGCTGATGCAGAGTCCCAGTGGGAGCATGTTGACAGCATTGCTCTGAGTCACTGGGGGCCCTAAAAACAACTCTGTCATCATGGCACACATGGTGATGTTGGGTGAAATTTAAGTGAGATCCTGAGCCTTTCAGCACCTTTATGTATATTATTTCTTTTAGTGCAGGTACAGGTACACATGTGTATATATATAAGTCTGTGTTTTGGCCCAGCTCCTCTGAGCAAAGCTACAACTGCTAATGTGAAATCCTTGCAGTTTCAGTGGGGCTTAATTTGTCACTGAGGGAAAGGTGAGGGGATGTGGGCAATTCCCTGTGCAGCTTTTGCCATGTGGATCCTACAAATCTCCCTGCTGACAGCTTCCACTATGTCTGTCTCTAGGAGCAGTCAACCTGAAGACTGAACTCTGGCAGAGCACTGGGTGCTCTCAGGGCAGCAAGAGAAACTGATGTTTAGTTTGCCTGCAGGAAAGGTGGGGAAAGAGCCTCAGGCAAGGTGTTTGAAAGGGTTCAAGGGGTTTGAAAAGACCCTTCACTGTCTGTAAGGAAGACGCAGTGACTTGTCTTCTGCCTTTGGGAAAGTCAGATGACAGGAAAGAGTGCTGGCAGCAGGGTTCAGGAGACAGAGAGGAGAATGCAAAACCTGAACTGCAGGGAATGGATCCCAAACCCAAGAATGTTCTGGGAAAGTTGTCAGGGGAAGCGTTTATCATATTATTATTTAATTGTATCTCAGAACAGCTTCACAGTGTGTTTGTCCCCACTGAGCTGGAGCACAGCCCCAGCGCGCAGTCGCAGGACAGGCAGGATTAAGGCACAGACCTGTTCTGGGAGCAGTGCCCAGTGTCAGCAGCCAGCAGCAGGGCTGCCCTGTGCTATTTATGTTATGGCCATGACCAAGAAGGGTTTTAAAAGGACTGAAGGAAAGCAATCCTGCTAACAGAGCCCCTCTAGCAAGAGAATAACTTCAGGAGGGGCAAGTATGCTGAAATATAATCAGCAACTGCTGCCCTAAAGAGGGGACAGTTCTTCACAGTGGTCCAAAAAGATGCCCAATGGTAGTGAAGAGGAGGAGGACATGTAGTAGAGAAGATGAAAACATGCCAAAAACTGGGGGGAGAGACTCAGTGATCTTGGTTGAATGCCTTCTCAGTCCCAGAAACTCTTGTCTCTTGTGTTGAAGAGTTTTACAGTCAATGAACTTCATTCCCCTGAGTCTTTAAAAGCCCCAGTTGTCAAATTTGTCCTATTTAAAGTTCAGGAGTGGTTCTCTTAGTAGGAGCTTAATCTTTAACCTGGTCTCTTCTGAGAATGGCTCACCCTGTTACTTTTCTCCCTTCTGGAAAGAAGCCAGTGGCATTTCTTCAGCAGGGCAATTTCAGATATTGAGTACATCATTTACTCAAGTTTACTCTTTTTGTTAAATGATTAAATTAGTAGGGTCCTAACACTGGATAATCTATGTTACACATAAATTAAAAACTTTCAGGTTGGTCTAATTACCAATGCCAAAACACATAAATGTATCAAGTTGTCAGAAAATACAAATCCTGCATAAATTTGACAGGTGAGAAGGATGTAAGAATACAGGTCTATCAGCTACAAGCTTCAGACACCCAAGTTGTTTTAATCTAGTAAATCTTGATAGAATCATTAAAGACCACTGGGGAAATGTGTCTCTCATCTCCCTGCATGGTTAGTTTGTACAACATGTAATATGAAATGGCTGAATATCTTCTCAGGCTGCTCCTTATGGAGGAGTTTTATTAAAATAAGCTTTGGTCTGGTAAATGTTTTATGCTTCAGTTAATCCTGGGTTGAATACTGACAATCTCTTCAGAGAGTTTGAATGACAATGCAAGTAAAGCGTGTTACATTTTATCACAGGACAACAATGTGTTTTGTTTGGCTTTACTACATTCAGACTAAGTAGAAACATTAATTCTTGAAGGTTCTTTGCAATATGGCACTGGAAACTAACCTTGGATCTCATGACTCATCTCTGCTGGGAATGTGACATCCATTGCTGTTCTGAATCCAAGAATATTTGCGAGCCAGACACAAAAACACAGACCAAGAAGTAAAATGGAAGCAATAGATGAATACCTCTCTTGATTTCCACCAGAGTCCAGAATTCTTCCTGTCTGATATTAGTTTAGAAGATATTGTCTTGCAGGAGTACCTGCAAGTGCAAATATTGTCTGGCAGTGTTTAAGTCTTGTGGATTTAATGGCCAAATAAACACATTTGCAAGCACCTGCAAGTATTGTCTGCCGTGCTTTGTAAAGCTGGAAATCGCTCCTTGGCAGATGGCATGAGCACATAGTTAGTATTAACAGACCCATACACAAGGAGAACAGGAGACTTCTGTTTGTAATTAAGCTAATCACAGAGGCAGCAGAGAGCTCCTGCCTTATCACTTATCACTGCCTAAATTCTAACTACCAGACTGCACCAACAGAGCAAATGGTTTCCTTGGCATTTGATGCTCCCCAGTATTGTGTGCTTTGGGATTTCCCTGGAGTTGTAAGTAGTCAGGGTAGGATATCCCACTCATGCAGCTCTGTGCTGCTTCAACAGGTTAGTCTGCAGGTCTGCTGTAGCAGAGCTAAATGATTGCCAAGCAATTGGGTATTTAAATCCACTGACACAAATAAAGTGTGCAATAGAGACAGGCTAACACTTAAAGCTGTTAATTTAGTTCTTTTCTGCTAGCTCTTTCATCTTTTTCTTGCAGCTCAAGTTCTCAGACATTATTAATTGCAGTAACTTTTTATAGTCAGTGCTACTCCTTTCAACTCTATTAACCCTTTAACTCCCTCGTGAATTTTGGTGTCAATAACAATAATGGGAAATATTATCAAAAGAAAGCAGGAAATTTAGAGGTAAAAGGGACTAGGTATTGGCAATTGGTTGTGAACATCTTTATGTCTCATTATCAAGCCCCAGAAATTTCCTAGGAATATACATTTCTGTAGAAGAAAGGGTTGAGAGGTGCAGCTGAAACCAATCTGGGGAATGTCACAGAAAAACTGCATTTGGTGAAGTTTTGAACAGCAGCTCCAGGTAGGCTGTCTCTTGGAAGACCTTTGAAGTTCAGATTAAATAATTCCAGATGATGACAAAAAACTCTGTTAAGAAAACAAAAGATCTGGGCTTCCAGCCACTTCAGGGTAGTTGGTTTTGTGCCTGGAAAGAGCCCTGCATCCACACACTGCTGCTCTCAGGCTGCTCCTGTGGAGTGCCCCTTTCTTTCTCATCTTACAAGATGATCTTACGAGATTTTTCACATTCTTTATCTGTGATGTGTCTCTTCCCCTGAGCTGCGTCCTGACTTCACCACAACATTGGCAGTAACTATATTCTGTCAGTTTGCTTTTTAACTTCCTCTGGCCTTTGCCTGAAAGGATCCCCTATTTTTCGTAGTAACAAAGAAGAGAACGTGGAATGCTTTGGGGTGGAAAGCACCATTAAAGGTTACCTAGTTCCAAGTCCCCATCCCTGGGTGGTCTTGGACCACCAGTCTTGGACCAACAGCAAACACACTGACTGATTGTGCCACAGAGACTCCTCACTGGCTGCTGCACACCTGAACCCCACTTTTTACCAGGCAGAGCCTTGGTTGCTATCTGACAACTCTCTTGTTTCCCAACCTGGCCCTGGGTTCAGTAGGAAAAGGGGTACCACAGGTCAGCCTTAGTCCAGCTCTGCAGCAGAGCCAGAAAATGCTGTACTTGAGCAGAGGAATGAGAAGCAGCCTCTGTGTTCAGAGGTTGCACATGCTGCTTTATTAAACCAAGAGCTTTTGATCCAGGGGGACCATGAAGAATGAACATGAACGTGACTATGAAACAAATCAAGACTAAAACTCAGTTATAAGTTTTCCCCTGAACATGAAATGTCAGCAGGCAGATTAATTCCATACTTTAAAACATAGCTTCCTTACTAAGTATGGGCAGATTTAGAGGAGGTTTTGTAACTGTTCTTGCTCAGGAAAGCAAATGTGTTTTTAAGGCTGGTCTTTGCATGCCTGGAAAGCAGCTGGCAACAGCAGGTGACATTATCAGTACAGGTACTGCTGAAGTGCAGTAAAGACCAACCTACCAGCCCCTTGCTCTCAGGTGTGTACTCACCTCTCCTGCTTTTGGCTGCTAAAATATAATCTGGTCAACTGAGTTTTAGCAATTTCCTCTGGTTATAATGGCAAAAAGTGTGATGACACCTACAGCTGCACGAGGCTGTGTTTGCCACTAGGACAGCAATAAAGTTGCTCTGGCAGGCAGTGCAGATGTGACATTGTCTTTGTAAGGGCTGTTGGTCATACTCAGAAACCAAGACTTTAGACTTTTTTTTTTTTTTTCCCCCATGCCTGGTGATTATTAGCAATGAATCCCAGGCACTGATTATTTTATCTGTTGATTTTATTTGCTAGCTGCTACAGATGAGGCTATACCCCACTTTGCTGTTTCATGTTTCAGTACTGGGGTATAGGTACTGCCAGTTGAACCAGCAAGTCCTTTGGAAATTAAAGCATCGTCTCTGGTATCTTCCCAGTGCTGTATTTCTAAACAGAGCATGGTTCCAATGTGGAGGTACATCTGTACACTGTGAACTGCACTGAGCACAACATGCTAGAATTCTTATCCTGACTTCTGGTCTTGCTCATCTCCTGTGATATTCCTCCTTTCATCCACACCTGTGGATTTCCCCATTTTGTCTGGGAACATCAATTCAAAAGAAGTGATAACTCAGCCAAGAATGTCAGAACTGACTCTTTAGTCAGCCATTGCTGAAGTGGAAAGAGAGGAAGCTGGCCCAGACTGAGCACCTCTGCTAGAGGACCTCACAGATAGGAAGGAAAATGAGCTTGTCTCAATTTCTCATAACTCTGCATTTCAGTTGAACTGCTTTCTTTTCTCTTGCATGCTGTGTTTAATTTGTGAACTCACTCAAAATTTATCATTTGCTCAGCATCATCAGACTTTCTCTAAGGAGTGAAACTGTTTTACCAACCTTGAAGAATGCTGCAGAATTTTTTTATTCACATACAGTAGAACATTAGATTACAGACTTCCAGCCACAGCAAGAGGCATAGGTATCTTTGTCCTTTAAATATGGATTTTAAAGTCAAAGATGCTTTATCCCACCTGCAGAAGTACAAAAGCAGTGAAAAGTGAATGCTGTAGTTTATTATGCAACATTTCTTGTTGCAATAAAGGTGGCCTTCTTCCGTCATCTGACATCTGGGAGTGTCTAATATTGGAGTAAAATTCCACATGGATATATGTATTTTTAAAGACCAGTTAGCATTTTCAGACAGAAATGGCCTGGTACTGTAAAAAAGGATGAACCTTCTTCTTGGAATACTCATTAAAGATTTAGCCCAAGTCACTAATTCTCAAGAAAATGCCTCTGCTCTTTGTATCAAGATGGAACAATCCCTTCAGTTAAATACAGGAAATGTTGGGTATAATAGTCATTACTTGCACAGATCTTGTTAACAAGAATATAATTTCCTAATCGCTCCCTTGAAGGCAAATCCAGATGATAGAAGCATAGTTGAACTTCTGCCAAACACCTCAAGAACTCCTATTTCACACCCAGTCTCCTTCAGGAGTGCCAGGATAACCTCAACTATTCAGTGAAAAATAAACCCCAATTTTAAGCCCTATGTTTCTACTCCTCATACTTATACATTTAAATACAAAAAACTACCACTTGGGATAGTACAAAAAATTAAGAGACAAGAGTGCAGCCACCCAGATGTGTTTGTATTACACACCAAGGCAATATAAAGCTCTGCAGGCAATATTGCCCAAGAGGCAACATCCTAATCCATCACCCCATCCCCTTGAATTAGACCTTGAGAGGAAAGAAAGCTGAGGGACTTTAAAATATAGAGTACTTAGGGGACAAAAGAACAGATTCTAATTTTTATTGGTGGTCCCTCTGTAGTGAAGGCATGTGTGTGATTTAATGAGTCATGAGGTTTTGATGTTGCATCATCTTCATTCTGTAAGCAATGAAAACAAGAGCCTCCACTGGCTGGAGGTGGAGGCTTGTCTTGAGGTGATGCAATTGGAAATTGCTGCAAGTTCAGAGATATGCTGCTTTTCAATATAATACATCTCTAATACCAATAAACTCTCAAAGCTGATAGACTTCCCTCCGGTTGTTACAACACTGCTTTTAAAAAGCAAACAACTGAGCAAGTTCACCCTCCGGATGTTTGCAGACCATGTTGCAGGAACTGCAAATATGGGAGACAAATTTAATTTTGTCTACATTTCCCCCATCAGCTTGTGAAACTGTCAACTAGTTACCTACTCAAAAAAAACCAAATAGCCCCAAAACAGCACATGAGTAGTTGATAAAGTTATTACATTGCTTCAGAGAAGTTTTTTCCTTCTTTTTTTTTTTTTTTTTTTTCTTTTTTTTTTTTTTGGTAGGGTTTCTAAATAGGATGAAAGGTGGAGCTAGTCATTTAGCCACACCCATGGTGAGGTTTATAAAGGGAGGTTATCTAAGGGAAGCTCTTTTCTACCAGTCCATCACAACAGCTAGTTTCATTTAACTGGTTTTTATCTTAAAAAAATAATAGTAATCCTACCATGTCAAGGCTTCTTAAAGGTTCCCGTACTGGAGATACTTCTCTAAATGAACCTTTGAGACAGCAAGGTAAGGTAAGTCATGGAATCTGCTTTATTACTTTAATTCCTTTTTTACACCCAATATTTCTCTGTCAGAGAATGGAGTATTACTGTCATTTCAAAGGCCTGTGTTTTCTCTGCCATTTGTGATTGAAGTTTTGTTCTCTATAGCTTTGTAATCTTCTATCACTAAGTCAAATGGAGAAAAAGCAGCCTTAAAAAAGCATCCTCAAACCTGGAGAGGTTGCTCTTTGTCATAGGGTAGTTATGCTTTCAAGAGGTGACTTTGAGGGTTAATTTGCACCACCTAGCCACAAAACTGAGGTTAATGTGGCTGTTGTAATTGTGCTGCTGTTTATCAGTCATACCAATATTAACTTCTCAACATACAAATAAAAGATATGCTGTGCTTTATTGCACAATTGCTGTGGCTTAGTCATGACTCTTTGATACACCCAAAATTCCAGCTATAATTTTTGGTTTCTACTGTATCACAGTTTCCTTATATATACATGCACAGGATTGTTTATGAGTTACTTTGTTCAGCAGAGGCCTCATGAGTGACAGTGGATGTCCCTCCATGAGATCAGGTGCTATAAATTTTGTTTGCTCTTGAACACAGGTGCTCATGCTGATACAATAATTCCAAGGACAGGTCTGTATCTGTTTACAAGATGTCTGGGTGAAATCTTTCATAGTCTTCTGCTGAAGTCAAATGTAGTGTACTAAAAAGTGATCACCACAATGCAGAGTGTGTAGCATGGATGTGGCAAGAACACTGGTCAGCAAGAAAAATACCTCTCTCATTATACTGTTTACCTAACTCTGGGTTTATTGCTGGTGTGATGGTAAAGCAGAACTGTGAGGAATTGGAGAGAGAGGGATGAACCTTAAAAGTACTTTTTAGGAGCTCTTTTCAGGCTTCTGGGAAACTGGAAGGAAGTGTGGATGGATTTCTTTGAAAACTTGATATGCAACCGCATACAAGTGTCTTAAGTTTCTTCTCCAATTACTTTATCTGTAAGTAACTACAACAGAGAAGAGTAGTAAGTTTTCTTTTATAAACTTTCAATACAGAAGGAGTAGAAGTCACTAATATTTTTTTACTAATTGCATCCAAAACATGAGAATATTTGAGGGTCACTAGTCTACCAGTGTTCTGAGCACATTCTGGAATAACTACTACGGGCTACAGAAATAAGCAAAGTGATGTTTCCCACAAAACTGGCACTCTTGATGGGTTCTCTTTTTCCAGCTGTAAGCAAAACTGTGAATTAATGTATTGGCAAAAGCTGAGGGATGGCCTCTTGGGCAAAATGTCATGATGCAAGTTGGAGAGACTGCCACAGCATTTTGACTTTGTGTGATTAGTAGACATGAAAAAATAAATGCATCTTACATTTGAATAGACACATTTTCCACCTTGATAATGCTGTGGCATTTCTTTGGAGCATCTGCTGTCAATGTTAAACTTGTAGGATGCTGAACTTGGGCAATGTGGTCATTTCTGCTGCCTACCATATGTTTTAACTGATATGTAGCAAATTGTGGCTGTGCTGGATTGTGGTGAGAAGAGTCTTGTTTGACAGCATAGCATCTCCTGCAAGGGTGGGCCCTTGGCTTTATCCACTGCCATCCTTCCGGGAGGTCGACATGCTGCAGTTACATTGTTCATAGCTATTTTCAAGTGCATTGCATCTATTTTAGGTAACTTGTGTTGATTAAACTGTTAAAAAATATTTGCTCATATCTCTTGCTGTACAGTATCTCTACTAGTACATATGATATCTCTACTAGTACAGTAGATTGGGGAGATGAAAGAAGTGGAAAATACGGTCAATACTGGCAGAGAGTCTATGGTGTCTCTACTCTTGGATGCCTCTGGATGGGTTTTCTGGATCAGAGAGAAAGTTGAAACTTTTTCAAGTGGGTAATGCAGAATTACTCACTTTTTTACATCATTGCATAGCTTACCAGCTTTGTAAATTTGGTCACTCCCCCAAGCAGGGATTAAAGCGACTGGAAAAGTAATAATAGGAATAAAAGTAATAATAGCAGAATACTTATCATGCATAATTCTGACATCTGCTATTCAACACAAATGACTCAAGTGACACTGACTGTCCTGTGGTTGATTACTTCTTTTATTCGATAAATTTAGATAAATCTTCAAAAGGCTACTTTTGAGTAGCCAAACTACGAGCCTACTACTGCCATCTTCCTTTTCTGATTTGATTTTTGGAGCCACTTATGTACTAAATGTTGGAAGACTTGATGGTGGTGAGCTGAGTAATGAAGAGAGAGATGACCAATGGCAATCTTCTGTAACTTCTTTGAGGCAGTGTATGAAGACTGGCACAGGCAGTGGCATTACCTTGACATGGTATTCCATTAGTCCCTCCACATTTCAAAACTTCTGCTATCAGGAGACTTAAACAGAAAATTCAGCATGTATAGGTGGATGCTAAAACTGAGTCTGGCTCTGTATTCTCCCTCCTCAATTCATGCATGGCAACACCAGTGTGTTCAGAGCCGAGCTGGAGCAGGGATGTGGGGCAGTTTGCAGGTTCTGCTGGGGCGAGTGCAGGGGTGGTTGTGGAGAAGAGTCTGGTGTGGGCAGCTGGAGAGGGTCTGAAGGGAGGACATTGGTTTCTAGCAGGATGGGGAGGGCAGAGTGGAAGTGGAGAGACTCTCTCACAACAGCAGCTTCCAAGTCTGGGCCCAGCCTTTAAACCTTGCTGGCCTTGCACAGTCGTCTCTTCCACTACCACCAAGAAAGGGAGTTTTCTGACTCCTGGATGAACATAGAAATGCATTTCTCTCTACATTCCTGGGCCAGCCAAGGTCCATTTCACCTGAGAAGGCCCAAGCTGACTCTGCTCAGCTGGGTGCCTTACTGCTTTATGGATTCTTCTCTTCAACTGTCATTTAGTTTGATTGTGAGATCCTTAAACGAGAATGCTCTGCAGTTCTTAAAATAACTGCAGTTTCTTTAACGTTATTTGATGTCCTTAATGTATTTTTTCCTCAGGGCAGTGCTGTCAGAGGACAGACAGCTTCTGTTGCCCTAGTTTAGTTGCAGTCACACCAAGTTGTTGAGTTTTAACAATACATCTTGTAGATTTGCAGTTTTCCAGTTTTTATCCACCTGACAATCATGCATATAGGCAACAATTTCCAACACAAGGGAGAAGCCTGAAACTCCTTTGTGTAAGCTGGAAGGGGAGTTGTAAAGGTTATGGTATGCAATAAAAACTCTCCTTAGGTAACTGGGATCTAAATAATAAACTGAAGAAGAAATATAACTGCCAGTCAGATGTCACTTGGCCTGAAACAAAGTTTTTGAGGTGTGTTTGTAAAATGCTTGAAGGCCACATCAGCTAAAGGATGTGCTTAGTATCCTGTGTTTGACTTTAGGGAGATGATGTATTGTCTCTGCTGCAGCAAAAATCTTCCACTGGGATGTGGGGGCTACAGGCAACATGTGATCATGGTAGAAAAACCAGATGCAGAAATCCTATGAAGGCCTTGTCAGATGACAGGGAACTTATTCTGTAACTGTGGAACAGACCAACAAGAAACATTTGTCTGAGGGATGGCAGTGATATCTCTTGTCCCACTCTGAAAGGAACTGTGTAGCTACTGGTACAGTTCCGTCCATCAAAACAATGTGGCACAGAGGGATTGATGATGCTTTGTTGCAGCATTCACTGGCTGCTACTGCAAGAAATTTGAAGTGCTGCCCTCTGCTCTGTGATAGTGAAGGTCTTATTTCAGGTTTTATTGGTTTCAGTGATACATAATAAATCATAAATAAGATGTGTCTGTTTTGCAGTACCCTAACTGCAGCCACTAAATCCACTGAGATTGGTGATACAGGATATAAGGCCTCTGAGTTTCCTGTATATGTCCTGCTGTACAGTGTGGTGTTTATATGTGTTTTTTCTTGTTTAAAACTTGAAATTGCAAGTAAAGATTTGTTCAGAATTATGTCTGAGTAAAACAGAAATACATTTCTGTTTTATTCATGGCCATAAGCATATGGGCTGGTCCTGGATGGTGCTGGAGAGCCCACTCAAGAGTAACCAGTGAGAACTGGGTGTCAGCCTGTGTGCTTGCAGGGTGCTGCAGCAGGGCCTGAGCTTCTTGGGGGAACCACACACTCTCTTACATGAGCTTAAGTGAGGTGTTAGGGGCTTCCAGCCCCTAATAAAACTGATTTTATTAGAACATTAAAATAAATGTGAGAAGAAAAAACACTTACCAACAGGAGAGAAATCTGGTAGGTGAGATTAAAGCTCCTTAATAACATATACCTTCCATGCCATATGTGTTCTGTGCAGGAGGGTCCTTCCCTCCAGTCTTTTCTTGTCTAATTTTGTGACTTCTGAAGTTGAAGAAATTTTGTGCTGTCTCCCTTTTATTTCCACTTCTTGTTGGGTTTGCCTTTTGGTTCAAGTCCCTGGCACAAGCCCAGTACTTTGCTCAGGCATCTCCCTTTGTCCACTTGTGCATCACGTTGAACACGGAGGGGTTTCAGTCCCAGCTCACCCCATGGAGGGCACTCGCAGCAGTTAAATAAATAGCTCTGTGTGCGCGTGTATAAACATAAAACCTCTTTGAGCTGGATTCTCTTGCCATGCTACAGGATGCCTTTCCGTTGGTATCAAGCACAGACAGGGCCATTTCTCTGGGATGGGGACTGACAAAACAGTGGCCTTATTCCAGTTTAAAAGAAAAAGACTATAAAATAAGCAGTAACTTGTGTTCCTGGACTTATTGAGTTCTTACTGTCAGAGAACTGTTACATTGGCTTGAACATCCTGTTTCCTTGCATGGAATAGTAGGGGAAAGAACACAGCACTTCAAACAAGAAAGGTTGTAAGCATCTCTACTGAATAAGGAAAGCAAGAGTGTTACTGGGATAAAAAATACTGAACTTCTTGGAGTAACATCTTGTCACCTGGTTAAAGTCGGACAAGTTCGGTTGTACTTTTCTTTACATATCTTGTATGCCAAAAGATATTGATAATTTTCATATTTTGGAAATTAAACTTCGGCATCAATTTGTCATCAAACTGGAGTAGGAAAGCTGAACCCTGTCATCTTGTCTTGGATTCAGCAGTTTCTCACAACCAATACGTCACGCCGAGGGAAAACAGAGCAACACTGAAGTGAAATGATGTGCTTGTGCTCTCGACAGGCAAAAGGCATTTAGTTTGATAAGGTGCCAAACAGTGTCATTTGAGAGTGTTGTAAAGACTTCCAGCTGTCTTGTGTATGCTAACTGACTATCTGGGTGACTTGGAATTTATCCCTGGGAGGATTTCACCAGAAGTGACCTTGCCTGATCCAGTGACTTCAAGTTCAAGTGCAGCTTGTTGCATTCTCTTAGTAATATTTTTGAGCAAGGCTGCATTTCTCTGAGTTTCCTGCCCACTTCTGAAGGACAGACTGTGTTTTCACAGCCATGCTCTGCTCTCAGCTCCCTCCCTGCTTGCTGCAGGAGATGCTGCCCTGCTCTGTTGACTCATGTGGAAGGTGTGGCGTGTTTTGACCAGGAATGGAAGGGCGTAAGAAAGTTACAGCAGAGTGCAGCAGACTCTGAGATGGGCCCTGCAGGGAAATCAATCTTATGGGAAAACGTAGGCTGGATCTTGGATTTTTGCTACGTGAGTTAATCAGCAATCTGACTACCAAAGAGGGAGAAAAATTGGACTTATACCACCAGCATGCATAAAACTACTCACTGGCTTGGAAGAGACAGAGCTGCTTTCAGCTGATGGTGGATGCTTCAGCTGCAGACACCATGCAGCTGCTCATTTGTTCCACAAGTTACTACCTTGATTCACCTTGGGCATGTTCAGTTCAGTAGTATCGTGTTATGGGGACTTTCAATAGCTGACTAATCTTCATGAAAACAGAAAGGCTTTGTTAAACGAGTTAATACCTGGGAAATAAGGATTGTGTTTTCACAAGTTTTGTTAGAGCCCTAAAATGCATGTTCACCTTTTGTATATGTATTTTGTATCTAGCACTCTTCACTAAAGCAGTCGTGCCTGAAAATATCTGATAGTTGCCATCTCAGGAGCAAAGAGTGTGAGTTTATGCAAGGCAGGAGATGTGCCAATTGTTCTTTCAGGCTCAGCTGAAGGACACTCTGGTCATTCCAAAGAAAAACAGCTACTGGGAGGCTGCTGCTACAGCAAGTGCCACAGTTTGAAGAGAGCTTATCTGTAACAGGGGCTGGATTCTCAAGGGCAGATTGCATGTGCCTGAGAAGAAACAGTAACACTTGTTATTCTGCACAGAATCTGCTGTACTGACAGGTTTATGAAAGGAGGATACAAACAAAACCAAACCCTCCCAAACACCAAAACTGCCAGCTTTGCTAATCTAAGATAAAAGGCTTTGTCTTCTAAATGTTAAAAATTGGCTCTTGTATAAATCTATAAGGGAAATAGTGTGCATGTAAATGACAAATCAATCCAAAGTAGCTGTTTCTTCAGTTAAGTGATGACTTTTCTTGATTGGTTTGGCCAGCAAACAAAAAACATAAGTGTCTGGGAAAGGCAGTGAGAGAAGTATCTGCACTTAAATTGTGTATACTATTTAAATGAGCTTAGTGCTCTTCCAAATCAGTGCTTACACACAGTGTGCTGAAGGAAAAGCTTTGCAGAGCAAAATGTTGTGGAAGTTTAAATTCAACCTGATACCATAAAATTACAGTTACTGAAAACTTCCTAATGAACTTTTTTTCCTAATGAGTAACCAATGCAAGTGTTCATGTTCGTGGACTGCTCCACAGTGTTCTGTAGCTCTTGTGTGCAGAGCAACATGAAGAAACAATAATTCATGTGAGCTTTGTACTGAAGCTTCTTGGAGGAAATATTGCAGCTCAATAAAGCAGCCCAAAAATTTCTGATATGGTAGAATTCAAATGCAGGCTATCCTTTCAGAACAAAGCAAAATTAACTTGAGGGGTTGAGGCTTAGTAATCTATCTTTTGAACACCCTCCCATACAACTTGCTTTATTGTGTCATATCATGGAGTACCTAAATAAGGTCACAAGCTGTCACTCTTATCTCACAGACTGGGATATTTTTTCCTTCAACTTGAAATTCACAAGCTGTGATCAGGTAGCAATGCCATTGTAGCTGAAGGAGTAAAAGGTGTTTATGCAGTTTTCATATACAGTCCTGCCCTGAAGAATCCCTCTATGGTTTTTTTAGTTTCCCTTAATGTGGAAACTTCCTGCTCCGCATACACTCAAGATGCCAAAAAAGCTCAGCTCGTTCTGTGCTCTCTTTGTCAAATACACAGGTTTGAAGGTTTAGGTCTAATTACTTTTGTGGGATCACTGCCACAATGCAAATGTTCTCAAGCTTCAGTGTATTTTAGCTTTCCCATTTTGCAGGCAGCAGGCCCCCACTTTCTGACAGACCTTTTGCAAGTTTAGATTTCTGATCCTTACTGAGCATATACATAGCTATATTATTATATTTTATGTTAAAATATAAACTTTAAACTTTGACGTTTAAAGGAAGTTTAAACTTTGAAGGAACTTCAGTGAAGTTCTCTTCTCTTAGTGGTAAGTGGTACTGCACCTGAGTAGGGTAAGCAAATCAGCACTCACTGCTTTGAAACATGAATGAACACCAAATTGTATTTCTCTGCCTACTCCCCCAAGATCCAATCCTATCAAATCCCCAGATTTTGTTACCTGTGCCAAGCACAGTAATCACTTCCCTCTTTCAGTCAAAATACGTGTGGAAGAGTGTGAAGTGTTGGTGGGTTGTTCCTCCACCTTGTAGATGAGGAGGGCTGAAGGATTGACTCAAAACATGAGATACTACAGGGGATCTGCCCCTTACCAAGTTGGAGAGGGCTTAAAACCTACTCCTCCAGTGTTTCATGATCACTGGGCTGTGACAGTGTCACTGGGACCCCCTGTCCAATTTTCTCCACTGATTAAGTGGTGTAAAAGATTATCATGGCTCTTTCAGCAGAGATGGGAACCCAGGGATGATTGTCACACTGTGGATCTATGGAAAAGGGACTCTTGCATTCCACCTAGGGAAACTGGGTGGTTGGGATTGATTAGATGAAAAGGAGAGACTTCTTTGGCTTCTGGTTTCTGGGAGCAGCTGTGATGATCTGTGCAGGACAAATGAGGTGATGCTACACCCTTCAATGTCCCATCAGCTGTCACATGAGCACCTTATCAAATCACAGGTTCACAGGACATTTCTACAAACTATAGCCTTAAAGCCTTCATAGGTTTGTACAGACATAATTGACTGCAAGTAATACATTCTGCTCACATAAGACAGGAGTCCAAGAACTCTTACCTGCTTCACTAGTGCTGTAATGAGAAAAACTTTCCAGTTTAGATTTATGTATTAAATATTATTTATTATAAATATATTTCTATAGTATATATTTAGATTTTTAAGGACTGAAATAAAAATCAAGTTACAAGACTTGAGCTGCTTTTTAACTATGCAATGGATACTGGAATCTATCATTACATCTTTGAGCTGGTCCCCTTTGTCTGTTCAGCAATTTAAGGCAGAGAAAAATGCCAGA
The DNA here is from genome assembly GCA_013400435.1 of Pycnonotus jocosus. Lineage (NCBI taxonomy): Eukaryota > Metazoa > Chordata > Aves > Passeriformes > Pycnonotidae > Pycnonotus > Pycnonotus jocosus. Next base: position 218,242 of record VWYP01010612.1, read on the forward strand.
ACTGTTAAAAGGGCTGAGATGGCATTTCATACCCTCACTCTTTCCTGGGCTCTCTTTCCTGGGTAAGGCAAGCAGGCAACAAGCAGCCTACTGTGGTGATACTTCTGCAAGGAATCACTGGATGATACTGGTTGAAAGAGATAATCTTGTCCACTCCTGTTCAGAGCTATCCCAAACAGATCAAGTTGCTCAGGAACTTGTTGAGTTCTGAATATCTCAAACATTCAGATTTTCCAGCCTCACTGGACCAAGTGTTCAACCACTCTCATGATGAAAACATGTAATCAGGATTTTCCCTGTTGAAACTTGCCCAATGCCTCTTGCTGTGTCTGTGTGGATCCTGGCTCCATCTTCCCTACACCCTCCCCTTAAGTAGCTGAGGACTGCAGTCATACATCCCCCGCACACCTTAAACCTTCTCGTGTTCAGGCTGGACAAACCCAACTCTCTCAGCCTCTCCTGTATCATCCACTCCATCTCCTTAACTATCCTGGTATGGTAGCCTGGGCTCCAGCGTGTCTGTCACTGGTTTGTGGCTCCCCAGTGCACGAGTGCTGCACTTTCGCAAGCCCTGAGCACAGTAATTACTGCCCTGGATCTGCAAGCCCAGCCCCGTGTAGAGTTGCCCTCCTTTTCTGCAAGGACATTCTGCTGAACATTTTTCAATTTGTTGTCCACCGAGGCCCCTCAGGTCTTTTTTTTCTTTCTCTGAAGTTTGTCTCCTGCTAGCTGGCACCCAGCAAGGTCATTCCTTCCCTGGGGCAAGAATTTGCATACTTGCTTTCCAGACCTGTTGCCCTCACCTTTTTCCTGGGGTGATATATGCACAGATAGTGAATCTTGCACTGTTTTGGAAATTTTTTTTTTACTTTTTAAAGGAAGTTACTGAATTCTGTGACTTAGCAAAGACCACCAGTTGGTAAGTTTAGACAATTTGTTGGCAAAGTGCTCATAGTAAAGCACTAGGTTAAAACAGAGGGTTGGTTAGGAGCATTTATCCCTCTCTGTCTAGCCACCTAAAGGATTTTTGCAGAATGTTCTCTCAGGTGCTAAATTTTCTTCACTCACTGTAAAGAGAGATCTGAAAAACTGATCCCATGATAGAGGAGGATTCAGCCCATTTAATCTCACGCACCCAAACTGATCTACCTGCATTTTTCTCAGGCATAAGTTACTTCTTGCATTAAAACATCTGTCTTTTAAACCAACTTGCTCTTCTAAATGTTTTCCTGGTGCTGCAGCTGGTACATTTTATATCCCTGAAGCAATTTTGAGAGTCCCCCAGACGCTGCATAACACTCCTATGGAAGTTATCTTCAGGCACTTCCTACTGTGCTTGTTCAGCAGGCTAGTTTTCAAAGAATGTCAGCTTGGGTAATTCAGCATATTATTATGCCATCAGGACTCCTCATGTTAACTTCAGCATTTGCTGTTTTGAAAGAACTTCAGAAAATGGTTCACATCAGAATACAAAGACAAGTACTTTTTTATTTTGGTTTGGGGGATTTTTTGTTTTTGGGGGGGGGGTTGGGAGGTGGAGTTTTTTGGGGTTTTTTAATTTTTTTTTTCTTTTTGAATATATTTTTAATGCTCTTCCCTTGAACCTTCTTTTTAATGCTAAGTTGATGATTAGTCTATAAGATCCAGCTACAAAATGAGCCTAAAATTGAGTATAGGAAATGATAAATCTGGAGGCTGGTGGTGAGTTGACCTGGACCAGAGCAGCTGCTGCTGTCTGCCTTCCGTGTGTCTCTTACTCCCTCCTCATTGAACAGGGAAAAGCTGATGTGTGTTCTGCCTTAGCTCTGTGTATCCCCCAGTGTTTAGACCATATCTGAGGAGTCTGTGTCTGATTTCAAAGCTTGATATTCCATCCCACTCCATGGAATTATTCCCTATGCGTGTTCCTGGCCAGCAATACCAGCCAGTGAGACAGATCCTGTCTTCCCAGTGGTGACATCCCAAGGGCTGATGGGGCCTTGCTGTGTACTGTACAAACCAGGAACTGTCCCAGATTTACTTTTCTAACTCTGAAAAAGGTAAAAAAACAGGGTCACTTTGAAATTATATCCCTTTTTGTTTCTGCTTCAGAGTGGATGGAATTCAGAGTTCTAGCAAAACTGCAGGGCAGCCCAGAAACAAATAAGGAGCAAACAGTTAGGGCTGGAATGCCTTAAGGCAATATTATTGCCAAATTTTTTATAATGGGAAACCTTAGTCAGTGCTGGCTTTTCTTGCCTCATTATAAAACATGCATCATCACAGCATAACCTTGTTTATAAGGAAATATTAAAAAGAAATGTGTTAAATGATTCTAGTGCATGAAACTAAGCAGAAACCTGATCAACTCTAGTTATTTTTAAACCAAGTGCTTTCTGTAAGATGATATAATGACAAGAAAAAAAAAATACATGAGTATATACAGAAGTGCATCAATAGCAAACTGCAGTCCAATGTGCAAACTGCACCACACAAAATTGGTGGCTGTGTTGGATGTAGAAGTCAATAGACACAGCCACTGACAGTGCCAAGTGGACAGACTTTTAGTTGTGTGATAGAAATTGAAATGCAGACATCAATGACTCTGAACTAAATTTTCAAGAAAAGGATGCCTCAAATAATTGAAAGAAGATTGTTTTGTCCAAATGGAGCAAAGAGAAACTTTTTTTTGGAGATAAGTGAGATGCGGCAGCCTGCTGCTAAATACAAAGAATGATAAATACACAGTCTCATCTGATCATCCTATTAGGTCTGCCACCTACTGCTGGATATACTGGTTTGGCATTGCTTGTCATGCAAAAAAAAAAAGGTTTGCCAAATCTGTCACACTAGCTAAGTAAAATCACACAAACTGAGCTCTGTTACACCCTTACCAAGTAGGAAGATAATTACTGCATCTCAGAGTTTCTGAGCAGGAAGGCAGTGGAGGTATTTATTAATGGGAGGAGGACAGGTAGGCTGCTGCAAAAATGTAGGTGTCACACTGCAGCTGGCTGGATCTTTGAACCCAGCAGTGTCTGCAAGTCAGTTGGATCATGGAAATTCAGCTTTACCAGAAGTTGAGGAGAGACAAGAGAGGACAGCAGAAATCACACAAATTGGTTTATAGGAAGAAAAATCTAAAGGCTTCTCAAGAAGCCTTCCTGAGAAAGGATGCACATTAATTCCTACAAAGTTGCTAAGTAGGACATGCTTGGATTTACTTTATATGTAAATGACAAAAAAAAGTTTGTTTGCTTTGTAAATGAGAGGGGAGGGAACAGAGGCTTATAAGAAATCTCTAGGACCTTTTTCATGCCAGTAGAGGACTTAAAATCAGAGCACTGGAGAGAAGCAGAACTGCTGGGACAAATCCGTGTTTGGAATGGGAAGAGCAAAAGAGGTGGGAAGCGCTCGGTATCAGCATCTCACATCTTCTGGGACTGCCTTCCTTGTGAAGCACTCTGGGTCAGAGACAGAGTGGGTTTCTTGTAGTTTTGAAGCTGGAGATAGGATTAAACTCAGCTCTGTTTCTTAACTTCTTGGCTTTGGGTCTTTGCCTTTGTGCTGTCCCTGTAGTGCCACAGAGCCGAGCCCTGAGCAGATGCAGAGGAATTACTCAGGAGCAATGACACAGCATAGGGCTGGGCTGTTAGCTACCAGCAAGTTGAGAAATCTGCCAAACTGTGAAGTAGATGGGGGGTTTGTTTTCGTTTTTGTGATTCATGCACAGCTCATAAAAACAGCCGTTCTTTCCTTTGACACTGGAAGCTGTAAAATTAATGTTTCTGTTTGTCTTTTCAACAGGAAAGCATATGTAAATAGTGATATACATGGTTTTCTGATTTACACTCCGAGTTTGTCCATTTCTGTAATTTGTCAAGCTATTCTCCACTCAGTAAGTGCCTGGATAGCAGCCACATGGGGTTGCTTGGATTCTTTCTGTTGCTAAAAATAAGTTGGTTTTGAAGTTTTTTTCTGTAACTACTGAGGATATTTGAGGCAATAATCAGTGACTGTCAGCCTATATTACAAATTGTTTTCATGCAACATTGCATTTCTAGTCTTTGGCAGGGGGAAGAAAACAGATCTATGCAGTATGGAAGAAAGTATCCAGTACATAGAGAGACAGTAGCAGAAGACAGGGCTCAGTGCCCACAGGGCAAACACTGTTTCTGGAGACAAAGTTTTGAACTAGAAGGCATTTGATTTAAATCACCTAAAGTACATTCTGTCCTAACTTTTCCTCCTTGATCCTTCAAACTAACAATTATGGGTACTACTTTTCATATTACAATTGTAGGATGTGCTTCTGGATGCAGTTGTTCCTTGTTTACTACAGATTCTCTGATGTATGTTCTTCTTCCATTTAGTTGCTTTGCTTTCTACTTGTGTTCTCATATTCCTCTTTCCAAATTTGTGTTTTGCTTGGGGTGATTTTTTGTTTTGATTTGGGTTGTGGGGTTTTTTTGGTCAATATTCATTCAAATTAAATTCAATCCTTTACAGCATTTCAAGGGGTATTATTATAGAAGCCCTTTCTGCATCAGTTTGTGTCAGTAGGTTCAGCATTGTGGATGCAGGAATAGCTAGTGTGCACAGGGAGAAAAAGCATATGCTGAGAGGGAGCAAGCGGAATCCTCTTGAGGCCAGGTAAGCCCTGGAGAGCAGCAGTCCTGCTGAATCCATTGGACACCCCAAGATCCCATAAACTCTGAACCATAGAAGTTTGCCAAACCTGCTCGAGGCCTCCACTGGCACTCATTAGTATCAACCAGGATATGTAACCCAGCAGCATCTGAAGAGTGGCAAATGTAGGCTACAGAGCCACGGCTGGTGAAGGAAGGGAAGGGACCCCTGGGGGACCCTCTGGAAGCCAGTGGCCCGCTAATCTGACCCCCCCCACCTGGGCTTCTCTTCCTGACTGGAGCTGTAGAGGGATGGAACAAGAGGTTTTGGGATGGGGAGAAGTGAATGCACCATGTGAACAGTCATTGGCTACTAATAAAAGCTACTCAGTTATTTTAATAACAGCTAAACTCAAAAGCATTTTAAGATAAACATTGGTCTGTTTCCCCGCAATGTAATTCGCCCATCAGGAAAATGGATAGTCTAATATAGGGAACTTGCAGCTATGGGTAACTTTACACATAGCTGCAAGTATTTGTATTACAACAATATAGAACAAATCATAAATTTCTGCCCTAAAAAAAAAGCGTAATCATATTTATCTGGTTTACTACATAGGATTTTCTGAAACTACTCTTTAAATTGATCTTTTTTTTTTCTTTCTGTATCTTAAGGTCTTTTCCATTTTCCTGATCCTCTACATCTTCATCCTCTTGTATTTTACCCCTTTTGCCTATGTTTTCCAATGTGGAAGAAGGAGTCTCTTTAGGTATATTGATAGATGACTTTTTAGGAGATGGGAACCTACTTGAAAATCAGTTCAGCCTCTGTGTGTTGCGGAGTTTTGAGGAATTGAATTGAGCTTGCTGGCTTTTGTAGAGTGGTGATGTGATGCCAGTGTCTGCAGCTGAGAGCTGTGCATGGCCTGCTATCAAGTAAAAGGATGTGGTATCCTTTTCTGCTTTGCACATCTTTATCCCTCCATCTTTTCAAAGGAGACTCCAGCTCTCCATCCTTACCTTCCTCACACCCACTAACTAGGACCTCTGCTGCATTCCTTTGTCCACCTAAATCAAATTCCACCCTAATGATCCGGAGTTTCCTACCACTCCTTTGCCTGGCTGCTGCTGCGGCATCTCAAGCCAGAAGGACGGGTTGAGGTGTTGGCACAGCTTGTGGAGCAGGTGGAGACCTGGCAGTGCTGCTGCACACAGCAGCAAGTGCCAATTATCTCATCTGGCCACTGTGATTGCACTGCTCCCTGCAGCTCAGGTAAGTACCTGTTTGCAGGCAAAAAGGCAGGAGCTGTTGTTCTGGGATACCTCTTTGGCTTGACCTGTGCAAGCATCAGTAGAATCTGCTTCCAAGAGTAAGGAATCTGTGCTATGAGGATTTTTTTTTATTTGAGACAATCTGAATGAAGTTCAGTGTGGTGATGCTACTCAAATCCCACTCAAACCAAGGTGTACATACTGAAGACAATTAGGTAGTTACCTCTGTCTTCAATATGCCATAAATATCATGCTCTTCAGAAAATATAGTATGGAAACCATTCCGTGAGTAAATTAGGTGTCATATTTCTAACAGGATCACTATGTTTCTCCACTGCTGCTGCCTGTTAGAAGCTCTGGTCGACACCTGGTGAGAGACATCCTCTGCTAACCATTGTCTCAACTTGTAAGGATGGGACACTCTTGTTGGAGTAGTGCTGTCAGATCCCAGCTTAACTTCAGAGGGGCACTACTTGGGCAAAAGCCAATATACCATGATGGATTTGCTGTTCCTTTGCCAATGGGATGCCTGAGGTTTGTCAGCTGTGCTGGAATCACTTTGCACATTAAACAAGTGAAGGAAAAAGAGTACACTGAAAAACAAAGCTTAAGAGGCTTGGAGAGATTCAAAGAAATTAAACAATAACATGTTTAATAGCTAATTCCCATTCTGGTTCGGCTTTAAGGTAGCTTCAGCCTTCCAGTTTGCTAGCAGCCTTCCTAAGTTCTCTGCCAGGGTGAGTCACATCTTCTGGAACTGGGATCCAGTCCTTTAGACAAGCCATCTTTAAAGGTCTGTTTACTTTTTCCAGATGATAGCAAATTATAGTGAGAATTGCTTAATGTTTTTCTCCTCTTAAAACACAGGTTTTGATGAATATAAATTCATCTCTGGGAGTTTCTTACATCCCTTGGTCCTTGATGCAGTCCAAGTTCCCCTGGGATCCTATTTGGTGTAGTTTCATGCTGTTCTGCAGAGATAGTTGCCTTTGGAATACTCCTCCCTGCTGGGCTGTCTCAACTAGTTGACTAGGAATGCAAAACAAGCAATAACCAGAGCCCTGGTCTGACTGTGAACCATTATTTACCTGCTAGGAATGATATTTCCTGCTGACTGAGGCATCAAATTAAGGAACTTAGCCACGTAACCATAGTATGTAATTCAGGGAACAAACTGAAACCCATACATGGCTGGTCCATCTTATGTTCCTGTAGTGTGTAATGTGCCACTTGAGAGAATGGATGTGAGGACAAATTTAGCATTCATAGGCAATTCCCTCCAGGAACACAGAAGGGAATAGGCCTTAATGTGGCTGCTGCAAGGGGGCAGCACCATGATTTCATTGTTAAGTGAGACACTTCTGAGGACTGATGGCGTTTTTGTGCTGTTTTGGCAAAAACACAGGCTTTCCTGGATTACAGTTACTGTGCTTCTCAATGGCAGATTTTTTTCCCTCTGAAAAGCTGTTCAGGCAAGTGCAGCAAGGCTCCAGTTGCGTGACACAACAGTCATAACTGATTGCCTGTGCTCGGAAGAAGCCTGGTTGGATGAAGAAAGGCCAGTGTGCCTGGAAATCATGAATAAACTCTAAATGCAGCACTGCATAAGGGAGCTCATAGACCTGCTACTATATCGGGGGGCATCTGATTGTTGTGCAGATGTGTTAGACACTGAGCCATTGTGAACACAGCTGAATTAGGGCATTGTAATGAAGGATTTCTACTCATTTCAATTTTCAGCACACGACTGTTGCATCACTGTTCAACCAATACAGAAAAAGACCATCCAGTGAATCTTTTTTTTTTTTTTTTCCCCTCCTATTTGGTAGTTGAACTAAAGGTTTCATGTTTTCTTTTCAGTGCCAAATTGCTGCAAGGAACAATTCAAGCCGGCAACCAGGGAAAGTGTTTGGATGCTCAAAGTAAGTGTGTTTGTGCATTTGTGGGTTTTTTTACCTAAGAACTTGTGTTTGATGTCTGTAAGGCAGTAGCTAGATAAGCTTGGTATCAATAACAAGTGATATTGCTTTCCATCATCTTTCACTATGTAACAGCCATGAAACAAAACTGATGGAAGCTAAATGAGGGGCCAGAAACATCTTATAATAAATAAATTTA
>VWYP01010613.1:1117-25098 GCA_013400435.1 Pycnonotus jocosus
GGGGTGGTGTGAGCAGGGTGGTGTGAGCAGGGTGGCAGTGACAGTTCCTGGGTGTTTGCTCCTGTTCCTGGCTGTTCTCTGCTCCTGTTCCTGGGTGTGGGATGGGATGGAATGGGATGGGATGGGATGGGATGGAATGGATGGGATAATGGGATGGGATGGGATGGGATCAGTGGGATAGGATGGGGATGGGATGGGATCAGTGGGATGGGATGGATGGGATGGGATGGGGATCAGGAGCTGATGCAGTCCCAGAGGAGCAAAGGCTGTTCCTGCCCGGAGCTCCCAGGCTGTGGAGCTGTTTTTGTGCTTTGGCAGGATGCAGATAAGGAGGGCATCGAATTTGAATGTTATGCTAATAAGAACATCTGTGTACTTAAACCAGCACTGAGCAGCTGGTACATCTAAAACAGCCCCCAGCATGTCTAAACACTCTGTAAATACAGAGTTAATATCTCCTGAGATCAATTTATCATTAATAAGTTATAAAACCAGGATTTGATGCACACTGAAATAAAAATAGCCCATCCTTTCCTGCCATTTATCCCCACCTCAGCCCTGGGGGCTGCACAGACTGAGGGGTCAGGACTGACCCTGCAGAGGGTCCTGGTCACCAGGCTGGACACTGGGCCTTGGAGCAGCCTGGGGACAGTGGGAGGTGTCCCTGCCATGGCTGGGGTGGCACTGGGTGGGATTTAAGATCCCTTCCAGCCCAAACCAGTCTGGGATTGATTCTGTGCAGACACCTCTAAAACTGTCCAACATCTGCCTTTCCTCAGCCTGCCCAGGGTTCCTAAATACCCTACAAGGACCTGCATGACCCCAAAATACCCCTGAGAGCATCTGAACTTAGGCTGAACACTTTACACCACCTGTAAAAATTCAGTGCTGGCTCTGCTGGAATGAATCCCTTTCCCTGTGTTGTGAGCAGGCTTTGGACACTCACTCACACTCTGCACTCCCCTTGTTAAACCTCCTGCATCCACAGGCAGAGGCTGCTTCATTAAAAGCGTGTTTTATGCGTGCTGTGGGCTCAGGGGATGTGTGGGACTCCAGGTAGAGGCAGGGTGTGCAGGTGGCATTTTGATGGATGCTGTGTGCAGCTGTAAAACCAAGACACTCCCCTGCACACTTGCAGGGGTTGTTTTCTCCCTCCTGGAACACTTTTATCTCATGGCAGTGATTGCCAGCATCCCTCCTAAGCAGGGAATCCATGGGTGAACCTCCAGAGGGATCCCAGCTCCTCGGAGCATCCTGCCACAGCCAAGGGCACTGCCACAGCCTCATCCCCCGGGGCTGGGGGCACACCAGAGGGGTCTGTGAGGGCTCCCAGAGAGGAGACTGTGCTTTATTTATCATGTTTGTCACAGTCCCCAGCTGTGATCTGCCCCAGGAGGCAAACACACAGGAGAATTTGTAATTTTGTCTGGATTGCCCATGTCTGGCACAGGGAACTGGCACAGGGCACACCAAAGCACACAGGGTTAAACTGGCTTCTGAGCTAAAGCAGCCTCAGGTGAGAAACTTGGGGCCAAGATTGAAAATACCCCAGATGAGGGGCAGCAAAATGCCAGCCCTGCCCTGCTGCCACTGCCTGGGCTGGAATTCCAGGTACAAAGGGAGGGCTGGGATACAGGCACAAAGGGAGGGCTGGAATTCCATCACAAAGGGAGGAATGGAATTCCATCACAAAGGGAAGGCTGGAATTCCATCACAAAGGGAGGGCTGGAATTCCATCACAGAGGGAGGGCTGGAATTCCATCACAAAGGGAAGGCTGGAATTCCATCACAAAGAGAGGGCTGGAATTCCATCACAAAGGGAGGGCTGGAATTCCATCACAAAGGGAGAGCTGGAATTCCATCACAAAGGGTTTTTATCAGGGCATTATAAACCGAGCAGCGCTGGGGTGGGGAGCCCCGCACTCACCTGCACCGGGCAGTGCCAGCAGCACCTCGGGAGCTCCTGCAGGGCTCAGGGAACCACCCTGGGCCATCTCCTTCAGGCACCTGCTGGAATTCAGCTCTGGAGGGGCTGCTCCTGCCTGCTGGGGAGCATCAGGAGGTTTGTCTGCTTGGGATTACCAAGAATCGAAGTTTCTGGGCTGATTTGTTCCTTCATTCCCCTGTGTCAAACGTGCCAACTGTGTTAAATTAAGGTGGGGAAGGGGAGGAGGGTCCTGCTGCACCTGGGCCAAGGGCACAGCTCCGGGCTGGGAAAGAGCAGGAATTCTGCAGCAGATCCTGCAGGAGGGAGGGAAAGCCTTTCCCAGGAGCTGGGGCTGTGAATAACCACGAGCACACCACTTTATCCAAGCAATACGAATAGCCAAGTGAATGACATTTTCCTGGCCAGAAACAAGCAACATTTCTTGATGCATTGGGATGCCATCAACTGAAATTTTGTTGGATTGTAAAGTGCATTTAACATTTTCTCTCTCTCCTGCTCTAGCACTGCTAAACTGTCAATAACTCCCCCTCTTCACCCACGATTCCTGCTGGGGATTTGAAAGTTTCTGCAACACTGGGAGAGACTTTACCCTGCCAGCAGGTGGGAGGGAGCCCAAAGCCCCAAACAGTGACCTTGTCCTTACCCCTGCTGTCCCTGGGATATTTCTGGAGTGCCTGGCAGCAGTGTCTGCCTGAAGTGCTTTGCACACTCCTGGAGCAGCTCTGGGCTGGCTGCTGCTGTGACTGAGGCACTGTCTGTACTGGCAGGAAAAGGGTTAATCCAAAACCACACCCGGAGAGAGGAGAAATAAAGAAATCAATCACTGATGAGAGACAGGCTTGAACCAGCGCCAGAACCCAAGTTCTGGGAAGGGAGCCTTTCAATATTGATTAGAAAGGGTGGTTTTTGTCAGATGTTTACAAGCCTGGATTCCCAGCACTGCCTCCAGCAGCCTCGGGGACCTTCCCTGGTGCTTGGGGACCTTCCCCAGGTGCTCAGGGACCTTCCCCAGCTCCTGCTCACCTCTCTGGGCTTGGGGTCCCTCTGTGGCTTTGGGNCAGGTGCAGGGGCTGTTCCTGTGCTGGGCTGGCTCCAGCAGCATCCCAGAGGAATTCCATCCCCTGGGCAGTGAGGACATCCTCACACGCAGGGCTGGCCAGCAGGGACACCCCATGAGCCTCCCCAGCTCCTGCTCACCTTTGTGGCTTTGGGGTCCCTCTGTGGCTTTGGGTCACCCTCTGTGGGTTTGGGGTCCCTCTGTGGCTTTGGGGTCCCTCTGTGGGTTTGGGGTCCCTCCCTGCTCACCCCTGGGCTGCTCAGGGGGTACCTAGCAGGGATGGAGGGCACAGGTGACAGCTGCTGCCAATCATGGGGACATCCAGGCTGGAAGAAGCCCCTGAGTGAAGTGAAACCAGTCCAGAGCAGTAATTAAATCCTATTTCTTCAATTCCTTTCCCAACAGTTGTGTTCTACAGAGTTTGCCTTTGTTTTGTCATGTCCTAATAGATTCCAGAGAGAATTCAATAATTTTCTTCTATCCTGAGAGCCTGGGGTGCCACCATGCCCTGCCCTGCCAGGGCCAGCACTGCCCCTGTCCCCAGGTGCCACCCCAACCCTAAACCCCTGCAGGGATGGGCTCCCCTGCCCTGGCAGCTGTGCCAGTGCCCCCCAGCCCTGTGGGGAAGGAATTCCCTTCCCACAGGACCGTGGGATCCCGGGGCAGCACCAGCCACAAACATTTCCACCAGCATTAATCCCTTTAGTGGGGAATTGCACAGCTCAGGCCTCAGGAATGTCACCAAAGGTGCAACAATCGCTTCTGTCCCTTCCCCTCTGTGCCAGCCGCTCACTCAATCCCCTTGCAGCAGCGCTGAATAGAACTTAAAACACTCCATTGTTTATTTAATCTGGTATCTTCAATCCCCAGCTCCATTTTTAATCTTCACAATTACTGGAACAGGCAGCTCAGGCTCACAAAAATTCATTTTCCCCTCCAATCTTAGTTGTATCTCTGAGAGGTTGTTTGCAGCCTTAATTAAAATCTATGCACCAAAAATACCATTTCCCCACTAAAAGCAGCATCAGTGTAAATAGAATGAGCAGAAGCCCCAACATTTCAGCACCTCCTTGATTGTTTTACTGCAGCCAATTTCAGAGTGATTCCATTCCCCATCAGCATGGGAATGGCCATGGGATAAACCCCTCAGAGCAGAGGGGCAGCCTGGACCCTCCTGTCTGCCTCCAAAAGCAAATCCCAAACCTTGAACAGTCCAGGCAAACACACCAGGACAGAGGCAGGATCAATAGCTAAACCAGGAACAGGTCAGCTCATTACTTCTCATATTTTACTCATTGACAAAAGGTATTGACTTCCATTGATGTTCTACAAAATGTGTTTAAGGAGCAGATGATGCTTTACAGAAATATTTGGAGTGCACTAAGAAAAAGAACAATTACCCCCATGACAGAAAATCTATTTTTGCTTGCCATCGTTTTTCATTAGGAGGAGCATTCCCAGCAGAAAACGATGCACCAAGAGGCAGAGGTCCTTTCTGAGCTCCCAATTTGTGTACTTAGAGAGCAGCTCCAGAGAATTTAATTGCAACTCCTGGATTTCTGCAGATTTATCGATCCCCTTGATGGGATTTAATCTGAAGTTACTTCTGTGCTCCGGAATTCACAACCAGATAAAGATGATTTTGTACTGGATGTTACAGACTTTTGAAAAAAAAAAAAAAAAACACCCAAACCTGCCAAATGCTTTTGTGTTTCTTCTGAATTTCATCAGTTTCATTCCCCAATCGATTGGGTGGTGCTGCTCAGAGCCCACCCACACCAGCAGCTCTGTTTGAGCAGCATCCCCTGGTGCTGCAGGGGTAAGAGAGAGATCCCAGCTGCTGCCCCGGGCTGCTCTGCCCACCTGGGAGCTGCTGAGCCCTCCCTCCCTGCAGGGAACACTGCTGGAAGCACCCGAGGCTTCCACAGGAGGCTTTGGGACCTGAGCCACATTTTTAACCAATTCAGAGAGAAAGATTTAAAAGCATTGCAGTGCTTTGATGCCTGAGTTTTTACAGTCACTGGTTATTGGCTCTTACACCTGGGACACAGGGCAGGGCTGGCTGGGATTTGGGGCAGGAATTGTTCCCTGGCCGGGTGGGCAGGGGCTAGGATGGAATTCCCAGAGCAGCTGGGGCTGTCCCTGGATCCCTGGCAGTGCCCAAGGCCAGGATGGACACTGGGGACAGTGGGAGGTGTCCCTGTCCCTGCCATGGCAGGGTGGGATGAGGAATTGCTGAATTCCTCACTCCCTGCAGCCCTTCCCGTGCCAGGCTGCCCCAGGCCAGGCTGCTCCAGTCTGTGCCATGAGGGATTACCTGCAGTCACTTGGGGAAACCATGAAAACCACTCTGCTGTCACATCACCTGCAACCACTGAGGGATTTTCTGGGAGCTCCAAGTGCCCAGCCAGGGCCTGGCTCACATTTGGTGTGTGCTGAGGCTCCTCAGCCTCTGAAAACAAAATTCCAGCTGAACTCCTCCTTTCCCACAGGAATCCTAGGTCAGTCCATTTCATTACAAATGGGTTTTGAAGTGTCATCTTCCAAACAGATATTTTCCTTTAAAAACTGGAAAGGAACAGAAGACTTTAAATGCCAGCCCAAAATGAAATAAAACATTTTCTACAATGTGTCTTACAATTTCTTTCCACTCATAACTCTGAAATTGGAGTTTCAGTGCATATCAAAACAGCTGCTAATGCTGCCTTGGAAGAAACAATTCCCCTTGTAAACTGAGCCAGTGAAGACCCAGCATTCAGAGAATTGAATCAATACAGGGGCTGCCATTGGTGTAAGGGTGTTACTGCTTGGGAGAGGAGAGATAAAACATAAGGAGAAACAGAATGATCAGAGCACTGGTCTTCTTTAATGCAGAAATTTCTATCCTACATTTTTTCCTTCCCCAGAAAGATGAAGTGAAACCAGTCCATAGCAGTAATTAAATCCTATTTCTTCCATTCCTTTCCCAACAGTTGTGTTCTACAAATGGAGCTTGCCTTTGTTTTGTCATGTCCTAATAGATTCCAGAGAAAATTTAATAATTTTCTTCTATCCTGAGTGACTCAGTGGTGCGAAATAGATGTTAAACAAGGAAAGAACAATTTATTTATCTGCTCTTGTGCTCGCTTTGCTTTCATTTGCATGTCAGCTGTTTGGCTAAATGGTGGGATGGGGAGGACGTGAACGCTGCTCTCGCCTCGTTCTGCTGATGTAATGACAATGGGAGGATTATTTCTTAATTTTCAGTGTGGTAAGTGGGTAATTATTGTCCAATTAGACTTGCTATTAACCTCTCTGCATCTCATTTTGCCATCCATAAAACAAGAATAACAGCACTTCCCACTCTCTCTGGGATTCTGTGGAGATTTATTGGTTAATGTACAGACAGCACCATGGAAATGAAAAGCTCTGTGCGTTGGTGAGGGCAGGTTATTAATAAAGAATCCTCATTAACGTGCCTGTAGCTTTGGGAGCTGATCCTGGCAGGGGGTGCACCCCTAAGGGATCTGCTGTGGGCCCTGGAGCTGGAGCAGTTGGGTGGGGAATGTGGAAAATGGGGAATAAGGGAAAGCAAAGGCAGCTTCAATTGGTGCACACAGGAATGTGCTTTCCTTAAGTACTGCCCTGAACTGGGAAAGCAAAAACTCCTGAAAGAAAAATCATCATAATTGGGGTAAAATCTTCTTCAGCTCCTCCTCCCTGAGCCCACGGTACCTGGGCATGTTCCCTGTGGCAGGTCCTGTTTGTGACACATCCTGTCTGTGGCAGATCCTGTCTGTGACAGATCCTGTCTGTGACAGGTCCTGTGACACATCCTGTCTGTGACAGATCCTGTCTGTGCCTGGTCCTGTCTGTGACACATCCTGTGTGTGGCAGATCCTGTCTGTGACAGATCCTGATCCTGTCTGTGACACATCCTGTCTGTGACACATCCTGTCTGTGACATCCTGGTCCTCTCTGTGACAGATCCTGTCTGTGACTGATGCTGTCTGTGACAGATCCTGTCTGTGACAGATCCTGTCTGTGACACATCCTGTCTGTGACAGATCCTGTCTGTGACACATCCTGTCTGTGACACATCCTGTCTGTGACACATCCTGTCTGTGACACATCCTGTCTGTGACACATCCTGTCTGTGACACATCCTGTCTGTGGCAGGTCCTGTCTGTGACTGATCCTGTCTGTGAGAGATCCTTTCTGTGGCAGGTCCTGTCTGTGCCTGGTCCTGTCTGTGCCTGGTCCTGTCTGTGGCAGGTCCTGCCTGTGCCTGGTCCTGCCAGGGGAGCTCTGGGGACAGAGGGGGCACTGCCACCCTGCTCAGTGCCAGGGACACCGCAGTGCCAGCTGTGCTGCTGCTGTTTCAGGGTGCTGCCCCTCTGCAGGGCACAGCAAAGGTCCCACAGCCTGTGCAGGCTCCTGCTGGCAGCACGGGGCTCTGGCTGAGGCTGTGCCTTTCTGTCAGCCAGGGATAATTTAATTAAAGGCTGTGCCAAGCCATGCTCGGGAAGGCAGCAGGGAGGAGAGGATTGCATCCACCCAGGAGTGGAGGCATCTCCAGAAAGGTTCCTCCTGCAGCTCGGCTCTCATGGAAGAGCTTGGAAGGTTTCCAGCTGTCCCTGCTGCTCCTGCTCCCATCTGTCCCCAGGAGCAATGCCAAAACACGGCACAGCTGCTGTGCACACACAGACAGACAGACAGACAGATACACAGACACACAGAGACAGACACAGAGACAGACAGATACACAGACACACACACACAGACACATGGACACACAGATACACACACAGATACACAGACACACAGACAGACACACAGACAGACACACAGACAGACACACACACAGACACATGGACACACAGATACACACACAGATACACAGACACACAGAGACAGACACACAGACAGACAGAGAGACACACAGATACACACACAGACACACAGACACACAGAGACAGACACACAGACAGACACACAGACACACAGATACACACACAGATACACAGACACACAGAGACAGACACACAGACAGACACACAGACACACAGATACACACACAGATACACAGACACACAGAGACAGACACACAGACAGACAGACAGACACCCACCCACACACAGACACACAGACATTGACATCCCCAACCTACAGCACAGCCCAGTGGGGCAGCCCCCGAGCCCAAGGCAGTGCTGCCTGTCCAGGTACCAGGGCAGGAGGGGACAGCCCGTCCCTGACACCCAGGGGTGCTGCTGACACCCAGGGGTGCTGCTGGAGCTGCTGGAGCTGCTGGGCTGTGCCCCAGAACCGTGGCTCTCCCTGAGGGTTTTGTTCCCCGCTGTTCCCCAGGGACTGAGCAGAGCTGGAATTTGCACAAGCCCCAGGAGCCGCTGTCTGTGGTGAAAACAAAGAACGAACGGGAGCGGGGCTCTCTGCAGCCCGGCCCGGCCCCGGGAGCAGCGACCACAATCTGTGAATAAAGGAAAAGGTGAGTCAATAACTCCCTCCTGGTGCTCACCGTGCCCACAGGGTAAAATCCTGCCAGGTCCCGGTGCCCAGGGCTGCTCCAGCACGGGACAGGAGCATGCTGGCACTGAGAGCAGGTGGAGCGATGAGGGTTAATGAGCTATCCATGCTTTACATTAACTTTCACTGGAGACATGTGCCTGGTGGCACTCACAGTGGCACTGGCAGCCTGGTGGCTCATGGGGACAGGGCAAGCTGAGACCTTCGGGGTGGAGAACAACCCAAAAATGCCTCTGAGGGTTGATACAAAACTCAGCCTAAAAGCTCCTTCATTTAAACAAGTTGCCTCTGCTAAGAACATTATGTCTTTCTCGGGGAAAAACAAAACTGTTGTCTCATTTTAAACCGAGTGCTTCCTTTAGGGCTAATTAAGCTGACAAATAACACTTGCAAAGATTGAGCAGTTTAAGTGATGACAAGGCAGCGCTGCCGGAACCCTGGAGAGGAGCAATCGCTGCTGTGCACAGCTGGGAAAATTACTGTGGGCCCTCTGTATCACGACAGTGAATGAGGGAGAAATAATACCTCATTAATCTTCCTAATGAACCCCTTCCACAGCACACACTGCACGGCTTTACTGCACACTGGGGGCTGCTCTGGAGATCTGCTGAGCTGCAGCAGAGGGCACAAAACCCAACAGCAGGACACAGCCCCAGCCTGGGGTCACCCTCCTGCCAGCTCCAGCCCCGAATCCCAGCATGGAGGGACCCTAAAATCCACCCCAGCACCAGCCTGGGGTCACCCTCCTGCCAGCTCCAGCCCCGAATCCCAGCATGGAGGGACCCTAAAATCTGACACAGCCCCAGCCTGGGATCACCCTCCTGCCAGCTCCAGCCCTGAATCCCAGCATGGAGGGACCCTAAAACCCACCCCATGCCAGCCTGGGGTCACCCTCCTGCAAGCTCCAGCACCAAATCCCAGCATGGAGAGACCCTAAAATCCACCCCATGCCAGCCCTGTCCTGGCAGGGACAGCTCCCACCACCCCAGGGTGCTCCCAGCCCGGTGCCCAGCCTGGCCTGGGGCACTGCCAGGGTCCAGCCTGTTCATTTCTGTTGATCTCACACTGATCATCCTCTGACAGTCACAGTTAAAGGCTTTGTGTGTTTGATACCCACCCAGTGGGACTCATCACTGCCTTTGAAGCTTTGGGTTCCTGCAGCCCCAAGAGGGAAGGTGCCTCCATAGAGGTGCAGGGATTTCTGAGACCTTCTCCAGGCTGTCAGTGAAATCCCAAACCTACAGCGTTCCAGAGTCCTTATTGACACTTTCCCTATCTTCTGTTACAGAGTTTGAGAAGAACTCTGATAAAAATCTCATTTCTGAACAGTGCAGCAAACCCTCGGGCATCCATGGGGCTTTTGGATTTCTAAATAAATAACATTATTTATGTAAACACCCTGAAGGAAGGGAATCCATCAGGGAACAGCCACGTGGGTATTTCCCTCCTGGAGGAATTAGAAACCTTCCTGCCAGAGGCTCTGAGGTGTGTGATGGGCAGGTCCTGGCAGGGTGACAGGGGAACACGGGGACCCTGCAGCCCTGGGACCCTGCAGGGCTGGGCCAGCCTGGCTGCAGCTGCAGCTCCAGCAGCACAGAGGGGCTGAGAGCCCTTGGGGAGAGTCCCATCCACGGCTCCTGAACCCCGAAATCGTGTACAGACACACTCACAGCTCAGCTTTGGACAGCCCAGGGAGTCTCCTGGGAATAGAAAAGGCTAAAGCAGCCTCAAGGGATGTTTCTGTTTTCCTTTTCCAGGATGGAAACACAGATATTGTCACATCAAACAACGCTGACTGAATGCTGCCATTGCAAATCTCCACCAATTTCTGCAACGTTTCAGCGCTGTGCTGCCACAGTTCCACACTCTGCTCTTTATTCTCGAGGGCTGTTTCTCCCAGAGAAGGGCTCAGAGCCCAGGGCAGGGCTCTCAGGGCTGGGGAGCCCATGGGACCCCTCTGGGGTGACCCCGGGGGTGTTGGGGTGCCCAGGACCCCCCTGCCCAGCCCCAGCCTCGTGTGGCCCCAGCATGGCCAGGAGAAGAGGGAGCATTGAGCTCGTGCCATGAGGTCTTGGGCAATTTCCAGAGAATCCTGCCTGCAGCAGAGGTGACAGAAACAGGGGACAAGCATTTCCCAGTGCCCAGAGCAGGGTGACACAGGATCAGAGCTGTGGGAACTCCTGCAGAGCAGCAGAGGTGACAGAAACAGGGGACAAGCATTTCCCAGTGCCCAGAGCAGGGTGACACAGGATCAGAGCTGTGGGAACTCCTGCAGAGCAGCAGAGGTGACAGAAACAGCGGACAAGCATTTCCCAGTGCCCCGAGCAGGGTGACACAGGACAGAGCTGTGGGAACTCCTGCAGAGCTGCCCAAACCTGTGTTTTGGAACACAGGAACCTCAGAGACACCAACTCCCTTCCACAATCTGATTTAAGGGTTAATACAATGAGCCCTGTGACCATTTTCCTTGCCCATCCACACAGCATTGAAACCCTGGCTCTGAAAGGCATTTTGGGCTGTGTGGGGCAAGAAGCTCCAACTCCAAAGCCTTCCACTGGTGTAACATTGCTGTCCACATGACAAGTCCCTTCAGAACAAGGTTCTATCCCTTTCTCCAGCCCTGGTTCCTTGTTCCAGAGCCCCACAGGGCTGAGGGTGGGGGAAATTCAGCTTTAGGAATTCGGGCACCCCTGAGTGGCCCCAGCAGCCCCGATGGCCACGCTGGCTCTGGCACTGACAAATTCAGCCTGGCTCTGTTTGCTCCAGCACTGCCACCCCCTCCCAGCTCTTCCCTAACACAATCTTGTTATCTTTGGGCCTTGCATGGCTTTTTAATGATCATTATTATTCATATAGCACGATGCACGCAGACAAATTTAATCATGTTGTTTACATGAGCAAACCTGATCGACTAATGGAGAAATTACACATTTTGTTCCCACTGTTGGCACAAATGCAATTTCTTTTCTCACTCTCATTAACACAGTTAATGTTTATAAAAGTCTGGTGCTGCTGGAGATGAAAGTGTTTTCTCCAAAGAACAGGTAAACCATAAACAATACCAAGAGTTCCTCCCACCCCAATACTGCAATAAATGTGTTTCAATCCCATGATGAAATGCGTGAGGAAAGTAGCCAAAGAATCAAGTCCAGATTAATCATATTTGATGAAGAGCTACTGAAAAGTGCAGGAAAAAATCCTACAGAAAGACAAAAAAAAAAAAAAAATTGCTGAAAAACGCCAACATTCAGTCAAAATCTGGAAGCCAGTCCTTGTGCAAGAGGAAGGAGCAAACACAGAGGTGAAGGCTCAGAGTCTGAGCTGGGAGAGCACAGCCAGGGAGGGCAGAGAGAAAATGGCACAGTGGGAGCCAAAGAGGAACCACAGCGGGCAAGGGAAGGGAAGGAACAGAACAAAACAAAGCACACAAAACAAAATCAGCTCTGGCTGGCTGCAGAGCCACCAGAAAGGGCCCTCGCTGCTCCAACAGATGGGGATGGAATTGCTCTCTGTGGGCACAGCCAGCACGGCTGAGGGTGCCTGCAGGGGACGGGCTGGGTGAGACACGGCCAGGGAGGGGACACATGGGACACAGGGAATGGGACATGGAGAATGTGACACGGGGAATAACGGGACAGGGGAAATGGGACACAGGGAAAAATGTGACATGGGAAATGTGGCATGGGGAATGGGACACGGGGAATAATGTGACACGGGGAATAATGGGACAGGGGGAATGTGACATGGGGAATGGGACACGGGGAATGGGACATGGGAAAAAAATATGACATGGGGAATAATGTGACACAGGAAATGTGACACGGGAATGGCACACAGGCAATGGCACCCAGACAATGCCACCTGGGACCCGATGTCACCGTGGCCCAGCAGGGCCTGCAGATCCCCACTGCCCTGTCCTGGCCAGCCCTGTGCAATTCCCAGCTCCTTCTGCTCCCGCACAGCTGGGAGAGAGGGACACGGATGAACACAACAAAGACCCTTCCTCCTTATTCCAGCTCGTGTCTCCAAGACATCTCATGATTTTCTACTCAGTCACCCTTTGAACAGAGGGGCAGGGTCTCACCACGTGTGGTCACTGCCCAGGGGCTCCTCAGGGCAGCTCTGGTGGAGAAAATCAGCTCCATCCCTGGGGATCTGCACCTCTGGACATGGACTTGAAGCTGTCCTTGATGAAGAGCTGTGTTCTGTACATTTACATTTTCCTTGAAAGCCTTGCAGTGTTCAGTCAGCTCTCGGGTGGAACATCAAGAG
The DNA here is from genome assembly GCA_013400435.1 of Pycnonotus jocosus. Taxonomy (NCBI): domain Eukaryota; kingdom Metazoa; phylum Chordata; class Aves; order Passeriformes; family Pycnonotidae; genus Pycnonotus; species Pycnonotus jocosus. The sequence continues at coordinate 13,918 of VWYP01010613.1, forward strand.
AAGGCTTTGCCTGATGCCACTGCCTCCTAAAACTGAGCACAGAAACACAACTTGCCCAAAATTGCCCATGCAGAAAATCTCATTAGTGCACAGATTTCCAAACGTACCAGGTACCTGCCTGCCTTCATCCCTTTATTATCCCTACAGCAGCACAGTAATTAGGCAGATCCGGCGGCTCCCTGGAAAGAGGGGAAATTCGCGGCTGCTCTGACACAAATCACGGTGAGGAAGGAACTGCTGCAGCTGGAGAGCAATCACCCAGCAGCAGCACAAATTCCTGCTCGGGTGCTGCTCTGATCCGCTGTCATTAGTGCGGGTGTCACACACAAAGGGATGGCACCCCTGAGGGCAGGGCTGTGCCCAGCACTCCTCTGGTCCTGCCAAGGAACCAGCCCATCCTCAGGGCTGATGCCATTTCCTCCCCACCCTAAACCAGTCTGGGGTTTGCATCCATCGTGTCCCTGCAGGTCCATCCAGGAGTGTTTCCAGCCATGGAAAGGGACAGGAACAGCCACGCTGTGCTTTGGAGCACCAAAGAAGGAGCTTTGCAGATGCAAATGGAAATCCCTCCAACAAGATCCCATTCAAAGAACACACATGGAATTAGGATGCTGGTGACATTTCAGACAAGCTGAATTTGGCAGAATTTGTACACGGTGCCACAGTTTGGGGAAACAAAGCCAAATTCACAGTGGCCCTTCCAGAGCAAGGCTGGCAGGCAGGATGGATGGGTTAAAGAGTGCTTTCCCTGCAGAGGCTCCAGCTCTTCCTGATAACAGTGCAATGGAAGCAGCAGCAGGATTTGAAACCAACAGAAATATTTCTTTGGTGACTGACAGACCTAACTCTGAGTATTTCTTTTTATAAAAAGCAGGGAAAAAATTACACTTTTTGGGTTGTTTTATAAAAACACTGGCAGTGATGCATGAGGGGTCAGATGCCAGGCTGGGGGAACACACAGTGGGGAACAAACCCCAGTCTGAAGGATCAGCTGTGACCCAGAACTGGCAAGGGATGGCTCAGCTTCTCCTCCCAAGGCTGTCTGAGCCGGGCAGGGTTGGGAGCAGCAGGTGATGGACAGGAGCTTCCCTGTCTGTGGCATTTCCATGCTCGGATTCCTGGGTCACACAGAAGTTCCCTGAGGATTTCATTAGGTCCCCACTGCTGACCATATGGTGCAGTTTGGCAAGGACAGGTGTGCTCAGTTTGCTCCCTGGGCACAGATTGTCCTCTCTGCTCTGTGCCCCCTGTGAGACCCTGCCCAGGGACCCCAGCCCAGCCTGTCCCCCCAGGCAGGAGGAGAGCAGCTCCCCTGGGAGGGGACAGTGGAGAGGAGCCCTCCCAGTGTGGGTGCCAGGGGCTGTCACTGGCTGTGTGCTCCCTCTGCCACTGTCTGTGCCAGCACAGTCACTGACACAGCCTGCAACAACTCCAGTGTCACTCCAGCAACAATGAAATCCCATCAGGAGAAAGAATATTGGCTTGGAAGGTCTGGCCTGGCCAGGCCTGCCCTGGGGAGAGCTCTGCAGGGCTGGGGGCAGCAGCTGCCTGGGGGAGGGACTGAGGGCTGCACTTCAGTGTCTCACCCCTGGTGTCATCCCTCCATCATCCATCCATCCATCCCTCCCTCCATTTATCCATCCATTCATCCATCATCCATCCATCATCCATCATCCATCCATCATCCATCCATCCATCTATTTATCCATCCCTCCATCATCCATCCCTCCATTTATCCATCCATCATCCATCCCTCCATTTATCCATCCCTCCATTTATCCATCCATCCATCCATCCATCATCCATCCCTCCATTTATCCATCCATCCATCCCTCCCAGAGTGGTTTCCACTGGAGATGAACCCATGTAAGGAACAGACCCATGAAATATGACTTTATAATAAAATATGCAAGAACCATAAAGTCCACAAATACTCAGCTCTCTCCAGAACTGATCTGACAAGATTAAACTCCTTATGCTATTCCCCAGTTAACAGTCTACTTAATATTTGACTAAGCATTATTAAAATCAAAGACAACCAGAAAACAGCACCTAATTCACTGCAGGAAGCACCAGAGCGTGCTCAGATCCACACACACTCATTACAGAGCTGCTGTCCCCAGCCTCATCAAAGGGATAATTAATCTCCTGGCCATCATTTATTCATGCTGGTGGCACACACAGGAAGCTGGAGCAGAGGAAGGAGCCACTGGCACACCCAGTGCTCCAGAGGAGATGGATGATTTTCAAATCCTATTACCAAGCACGGGGCTCCAGCTACTCAGAGCTCTGGGTTTTCTCTCAGGGTCTCCAAAATGCATCTTTAAACCAGTAAATAAGAGACAGCCACCCTCAGCTTCCTGTGAACAGCCCTAATTAGCAGAACTTCTCACACAGAGAGAGCTCAGGCCAGCTCAGGATCCCCCATGTCCCCGGGAGCTGTGTGGGATGGGAGGAGGATGTGGGGCAGAGCCCCTCACCCTGGGCAGAGCCCCCCACCCTGGGCAGAGCCCCTCACCCTGGGCAGAGCCCCTCACCCTGGGCAGAGCCCCTCACCCTGGGCAGGGGGATGCAGAGCCCCTGCAGGGCTGTGGAGTTTGGGTTCCCCTCACCCTGGGCAGGGGGATGCAGAACCCCTGCAGGGCTGGGGGCTTTGGTTTGGCTCCTCCTGCCAGGGCACAGGGACAGGGCACCCCCAAACCCCTGCAGGCAGCTCCCCAGGGCTGTTCCCAGGGAGATGGAGCTCAAAGGTAACAAACTCCACTTTCTGAGATTTCAAACTCTCCAGAATTAGTGTCTTTTTGTCCAGCTGCTGCTGCTAACCAGCTCATTGCCTGAATTCTGCTCCTTTATAGGCTTGGGCTATAAACAAACCAATAAAACATCCCTCAGCCTCTGATTTAAACAACTTTTTAATACTTGGAGATTCACTTTTGTGCCAATTCAGTACAAAATCATTTTTATTTCCCACCAAGCAAAAATAAAAAGGTGGTTCTGGCTGCTGGCAGCAGCATTTGGTATTTCCTGGGTGAAACAAGCCCTGTGCAGCCAGACATGAGCCCTCACCTTCCCCAGGTGCCTCGGGCAGGTTGGGGGCCCTGAGGTTCCCTGGGCAGTGCTGGAGCCTCACGAAAAAGCAACTTTTGCAGGACCTACACTCCCAGCACCTTTCCATTCCTGTTAACCAGCACATTCCAGGGGAATCAGCCTTCCCACAGAGCCCTGGGCCACCAGCAGATCCCATCTGATGGAACAGGGAAAACAAAACCACAAAATCCAAGGTGCATTTTTTCTGCACTTAGTTTATCTCTTCTATCGACTGCACCACCAAGAGCTGCTGAAGCTACAAGAGAGATGTAAACCTTGGGGAAGCTGTAAATCCCTTTGTTAAAAATCATGCCCCAGACCCCCAGCTGCCAGGTGTCAAGCTGTGGGGTTTTGTAAAAGTCATAAAATCAACCAAAATATTGAGTTCCGCATTTTTTTCATGCAGTGCAAGAACCTGCTTTGTGTTGTAGCACATTATTTGCAGATATTCTATAAACATTAATGAAATTAAACTAAAAAAACACTTCAGCAATTAATAATTAAACATCCCAAATTCTGCACATTAGAGCAGTTTTGAATCAAGCCTGGTCTGCAGGATCAGGTGATGATTACAATGTTTGTGCACAGAAAACACCCGACTTTCAGTGACATTCAATCCAGTATTTTACTGATCTGAAGTTCACAAATATTCCTGGAATCACCACTGCTCGTGTGGCTGGAGCTCTCCTGTTCCACCCTCACAGCCACCAGCAAAATCAGAGCTGGTAAAAGCCACCACAGGGATCTGCAGAGCAATCCACTGAAATTCCTCACCAGCCCTTCCAGGAGCTGCAGTTGCACATCCTGGATTGGATTTATTTTATATTCCCTCCCCATAATCACAGCTCCATGGCTGCCATCCACCACAGAAATGAGATTCCAGGGTGGGAATCTGGATCTGCGAGTTCCATAATTGCCTTTTCATTGCCCTCCTGGAGTTGGAACTTCTGAACAAATTAATATGAACACCACGTTCACCAGGAGCGTTAATCGGGTGCAGGAGCAGCCCTGGAGCGGAGCAGAGCAGCCCTGGCAGTGCCAAAGCCCTGAGGCAGGCACAGAGCCCGGGGAGAGCAGGGCTGCCCCAGCAAAGGGCTGAAACTGCAGCTCCAGCCCTGCCCAGCTCGGAAAATCCCTGCTCTGCTCCTGCTCTGCTCCTGCTCCAGGGCTCTCCCACCGCCAGAGCCCACCGGTGTGACCCCCTGCCCCCCGAGCATCCTGCTGGGGCTCCTGCTCCTGGCAGAAAGGGCAGAGCCATGGATGATTTCAGGCCCCCCGAGCATCCTGCTGGGGCTCCTGCTCCTGCCAGAAAGGGCAGAGCCACCGATGATTTCAGGCTGGAAAAGCCCTCCCAGCCCATCGAATCCAGGCTGTGCCCATGCCCACCCTGTCCCCAGCTCTGAGTGCCACCTCAGTGTTCCTGGGACACTCCAGGGATGGGGATCCAACCCTCCCTGGGCAGTTCCAATCCCTGAGCCCCCTTTCCATGGGGAAATTCCTGCTGCTGTCCCCGCTGAGCCTCCCCTGGCCCAGCCCGGGGCTGTTTCCTCTCCATCCTGGTGAGCCGCTGCTCTCAGTTCAAATGCACAATTCCCATCCCGCACAAATTCACTGACAGCCCCTGCGTCCATCGGGCTCCCCCGGCATAAACCAAGGTCAGAGACTTCCACCAGCAAAAGCCACATCAAAAGAAGAGATCAGAGAAAACTTTCCACTGTGAGAACACTGGGAAATTCTGCTGTCCTTAAAGTGGAAACGTTCAAAGGGGGTCAGAGGCTGCACGGCAAAGGCAGGAGGATCTGCAGCCTTTGTACAGCTGCAGAGGGGAGAGGATGGACAGGGATTGCCACAGGGATTGCAAACACCTCTGTGCCTTTTTACAGCTGGAAAGGGGAGAGGATGGAGAACACTGCCACAGGAATTGCAAACCTTTCTGTGCCTTTTTACAGCTGGAAAGAGGAGAGAATAGAGAACACTGCCACAGGGATTGCAGACCCCTCAGTGCCTTTTACAGCTGGAGAGGGGAGAGGATGGACAGGGATTGCCACAGGGATTGCAAACACCTCTGTGCCTTTTTACAGCTGGAAAGAGGAGAGGATGGAGAGGGATTGCAAACATCTCTGTGCCTTTTTACAGCTGGAAAGAGGAGAGGATGGAGAGCATTGCCACAGGGATTGCAGACCCCTCAGTGCTTTCCCCATGCCTGGCCGGGGGAGCAGGGGCACACAGGTGGTACCTGGCAGGTAAATGCCCCCTGCCATTGTCCTGTCACAGTCACAGCCTTTGCCCTCAGCCTCCCAGACCTTTCAGCACTGGCTATTTGCAATTCCTCACTCATTTATTTCTGACCAGAACCAACCCCACCCCAAATGTCTTTTCCCAAGATACTCTCGATATTTGTGCCAATTAATGCAGGAGCTGCAGCAGGTGAGCTGCTCCTCTCTCCCCTGGGAATGATACATTCAATTACTGAGGAGATGGATGAAAGCAGGGCAGCAAAACACAAGTTCTTTTTATTTCTGCTCCACGCATCGCTGGGCATTTCCAACTCATTTTTATGCAGAGGATTTGTGCATTAGGAAAAAACCCTGCTCACTCCCATCCTGTGCAAGACACTGAGCATTTTTAAAAATAATTTAAACTACACCAGCATTTTTGTGTCTCTAACAACCTGGGCAGTGCCAGCCTGAGCTCTGGACATCTGTTCCTGGGGGGGCTGCCCAGGGATGGAGCATTCTCATGCACAAGTGTGGCTCAAAGCACAGCAGCATCATTGGCATGGATGAGGATCTTTGGGAGTTTAGTGCCTGATCTGAGAGCAGCTGAATGATTATCAGAACACAACAGCCCTCCTTTAGAATTCCAGGGCTTTGGAGCTCCATGGACACAGCCCCCAAGCTGGGCTGAGCCCAGAAATCAGGGGAGCCCCCTCCCAGTGGAAAAGGTGTGCCTGGGAGAGAGGATGTGCCCTTCTCTCCAAAGCCCATGGAAAAGACTCATTTTACCCTGAGCACACAAAGTTTGGAGTGTGGAAACCCTTGGGCAGCCTGGGACCTTCAGGACATCACACCCCTGTCCAGTGTCACCTTTAACCCCTGTGTTGGGGTCCTGGCCCTGCTCCTCATCCCAGGGAGCACAGAGCATTTCCAGGGACCATCATTTCCTACTCCAGCTGAGGATGAGCCCAGCAGCTCCTCGTGGGAGGGAAGGCAGCATTTCAAATGACAGCCTTGTTATTTTGGCAGCTTATCTCTGCGTACAGAAAGCAATTATTGCTGGAATGAGTTCACTTTTTGTTCAGCTTCCTTCTGAAGGTTTGGCATCCCCTCCTCCCCACTGCTGTTCCTGGATTGCTGAGACAACACCAGGGCACAATCATCAGATGGGAACACACTGGGAAGGAAAAACGGCCCCATTTCCATGGGAGCCCACAGGAACCCTGACAAACACCTGAGGACACCAGGCCATGTGCTTACGGTCACTGCACAAGAAAATCCCACATTCCTCAGCACAGCCAAGAGGAACCAAGGGTGGAAAAGCCCTCCCAGCCTGTGAAAGGTGCAGCTGTTACCCAGCACCAGCACCACGCTCAGCATCGTTTACACAGAACCTCCTGAGCTGGGAGGGACCCACAGGGATGATCCCAGTGCAGCCCCTGGCCCTGCACAGACCCCCCAAATCCCACCCTGAGCATCCCTGGCAGTGCTGCCCAAGCTCTCCTGTTGGTTTATTCCCTGAATTCTCAGCCAGGCAGAAACCATGGGCATCATGGCAGAGAGACCAAATCAAACCAAAGGAAAGGCCCAGAGGCTCTGGGCTTTGTCCTCTCTCAGGATTCATTTCCACTTCTGGGAAAAGGAAGGCAAGGGCTAAACAGCATTTGCAACAGTTTCATCCCTCTGATAATGTTATCAGCTGCTCTGCCATGTTCTTATTACAAGAGGATTCCCTTTTTCCTTCCTGAAGCCTGAGCTCTCCCATCCACAGTGACTGCCCAGGGGATTAAACACACCTGAGCCCACAGGATTCACTCACACACTCCCTTTCCTTACCAAGAAATTCATTTTTTCTGGAACTTTTCATTTTCAACTCAATCAGAGCTGAAAGGAAGGCACAGAATGTTTTAACCCTTCTTGGGTAGAGAGTAAATAAAATCCATGATACTCACAGACAGAGTTAATGCAGAACTCAGGAATGTTCAGGAGGAGTCAGGCAGGAGCTGTGGAGATGCAGGAGATGTTCCTCACAGAGAGTTTGGGGTTACAGAAACCTGCCCCAGTGAAGAGCAACATCGTCCCTGCTGCTCCACAAAGAAGCAATGACACATTTGATTCTCGAGTCCTTCTTCCCTCTTCTCTTTTATATGTGTGTGTACATCTAGATGAGACAGAATTTCCTTGGAGGAGATTAAGCTTGGTTAGTTTGAAGTGGAAATGCTCTGATGAACCCTGGACCAGGCTGGTTTGATGCCTGAGAGCTTTGATGTGTGCTTGGATCAGGGCAGTCCTGCAGTTTGAACCACTTCTGCCAACTTCTCTTTCCTTTAATTCCTTACATCAACCCTCCCATCACTGGAGAAGGGTGGAAGGACAGTCCAGGCACAGCAGAGCCCAGCAAAGGAACAAACATTGGGATTTGGGTGCCTGTGCCCATCCCAGAGCTGCAGGTGCTGGGAGAGCTCAGCTGTGCCCAGGGGTGGGGCAGGGGGCCAGGCTGGATGGGGCTGGGGAAGGGCCCTGGCAGGGTGGGATAATGGGATAATGGGATAATGGGATGATGGGATGGGCATTAAGGTCCCTCCAACCCAGCCCTGTAAATGTTTCACATGATCCACAGTGAAATGAGTTAGCAAATGATTGACATCTCACTGCTCTGATTTGCAATGAAAACCCATAAACTCCAAGCTAAATATTCAGTTTACAGATAAAATATCAGTTTAAGCACAAATGATTTACAAGGAAAAGGAGATAATGCAGCACAGAGGATGAATAACCACAGAGTTCAACCAGAAATCCATTCCAAATGTATTTCCCAGCCCAGCCCCAGCTCTCCTGTCCCAAACAAACCCAATCCAGCCCAGGACTGAGGGCTGAGCCCAGCCCCACCCTGGCTGCTGCTGGAGCAGAGCTCTCTCTCCATTCCCAGCAGGCTCCCCAGGCTGCAGAGCTGCAGCTAATTATCCAGGATTTATCTGTACCAAAACACGGGGATTAGGCAAGGCAGGAGAGCAGCTGAAATTTATTTGCAGGTTTTGTTTAATAAAAAGGTATAAAACCCAAGGTTTGTACAGAAGCAAATAATTTCTGCAACATGCATCCAAAGGCAAGAGGGGGGAGATCAGCACTCGGGTTTTTGCTGTTCTCTCACCCTTGCATGAGGAAAGGAAAGGGATGGGAGCTCATGGTGCTGATGCTCCTGCTCCTGCTCCTGCTCCTGCTCCTGCTCCTGCTCCTGCTCCTGCTCCTCCTGTGGCTCCCGAGAGCCCACAGCCCTCAGGGAGCAGTGGATTCCCTCCCCAGTATGGGTTTCACCCCAGAAATTCGGTTCATGGGGAGGTCAAGCCCCACCCAGCAAGATCCATCCCCTTCACCCAAAGCTGGGCTGTCCCTGCAGGGAGAGGGAACAGCACAGACCCTGTGCAGGGACAGGGGAACAGCACAGACCCTGTGCAGGGACAGGGGAACAGCACAGACCCTCTAAAGGGGAGATGGAACAGCACAGACCCTGTGCAGGGAGAGGGGAACAGCACAGACCCTCTAAAGGGAGATGGAACAGCACAGACCCTCTAAAGGGAGATGGAACACCTCAGACCCTGTGCAGGGACAGGGGAACAGCACAGACCCTCTAAAGGGAGATGGGAACAGCACAGACCCTGTGCAGGGACAGGGGAACAGCACAGACTTTGTTCTGTTGGGGTTGTTTTACCCCTGGGTGAGAAAATCCTGCTCTAAACATTTCCCAAACCCAGCTTTTAATCCTGACCTTTTAATTCACTCCCCTTAATTTTGGCACAGACTGCTGCTGGTCTCATTTCTTTAAATCCTCCTGGAAGCCCGTTCCCCTCTGGTGCTGTTTCCCCTGGCATTAATTGGTTGTTGGACATGGATCCCGGTCTGGTGCAGCCCAGCAGAGCCCAGCACCCCCTCATCCCATCCCATCCCATCCCATCCCATCCCCGGTGTTTGTGGCTGCTCTGCCCTGGGAGAGCTCAGCCATAAATCAGCCTGGTGACAGGAACGTTCTGCAGGGCGCACACAGGATCCAATTCCTCACCAGATCCTTCATCACATTTCCATTCCATCACTGCATTGAACAGCTCCCCTGTCCCTGTCCCAGCCCAGAGCTCAGCACCCCTTGGGGAGGGGCAGGGTGAGCCCCAGCCCCAGCACAGCCCCTTTGCTCCCCATCCCACTGCACAGCATCACACCACACTCCTCCTGGGACATTGGCAGCTCCTGCCAGAGGCTGCTGAAGAGATTTTACAGGGAAAAGTTGCTCTCTATTTGGTCTTTGTGTTTTTTGCTGCCAAGATGGAAATATTGGGACTAAAGGAGGTGAGAGGAAGGTGGAAGGAGCAGGAGCAGTCCCCAGGGAGTGCTGATCACAGCAGTGCACAGCAGCAGCATGAGCAATGGGAAAACAAGCAGAGAACAGATAATTCTGGAACAGATGGTGGGAGGCAGGACAGGGACAGCCCCCAGCAGGATCTGCACGGAGCTGAGGCACCAAAACAGCCCCAGGCCAGCGGCCAGAGCCCAGGGCTGTGTCCCAGGAGCCTCAGAGGGGAGGGCAGGTGGCACCAGAGGTGCTCTGAGCTGTTCTGCAGGGGCTGCTCAGCACGGGGATGGAACCCTGGGTGTCCCTCACTGCAGCCTCCACCAGCACGGGGAGGGGACAGGGGACAGGGAGGGGACACAGCTCCCAGGCTGAGCATCACCTGCCCCCCTCCAGGGCACCTCAGAGCACTTTGGGGGTTGGAGGGAATTGAGAGGCTGATTTTGGGTCAGAAAATGTGCGTTGTAAATAATGAAACACAGAGCCAGCAAAGAAGGGCCCGAGCTGAGCTCAGTGACGCAATAAAGATCTGAGGAGATCCAGCTGCACAGTTGGCATGATAAAAATTTCAGTGCTGTGCTGGCATTTCTCAGCTCCTGGTAAAAATAGCACCACTGGGGTGGTACCAGGGATGGCAGAGCCAGGGAGAAAGTTCCAGCCTTGTACAGGCATTAAAAATACAACAGCCCACTGGGAGTGGGGATTGAAAACCACAGGGACAGGAATGAGGTTTGTGTGTGAGAGAGCAGCAAGCAAATGCTGGGAAAAGCTCTGAGGGAGCAGGACTGGAGCTGCTCGTGCTGGCACAGCCAGGGCCAGGTCCCCATGGGGCTGTGGGGGGTGCAAGGGGACAGTCACAGCTCCCAGCACAGCCAGGGACTGCAGGACATCATCCAACACCACCAGCTCCTGGCTCTGGGTGAAAGGATCAGAGATCCAACAGCAGCTCCTGGCTCTGGGTTAGAGGATCACAGATCCAACAGCAGCTCCTGGCTCTGGGTGAAACCATCACAGACCCAACAGCAGCTCCTGGCTCTGGGTTAGAGGATCAGAGACCCAACAGCCCCTGCTGCCCCTGCTGTCCCTGCTGTCCCTGCAGCCCCTGCAGCCCCTGCTGTCCCCAGTGTCCCTCCTGTCCCTGCAGCCACATTCAATTATCCCTCTCCCTCCCGCATCCTCATCCCCTCCTTCCCTAATTCCGCAGCCGGGAGCAGCAGATGCCTCCCTATCAAAACTTGCAGTGCCGAGTGCTGACATTTGGAGATAAACAGAAAAGCACTAGACAGGCAGCTAATTCTCCTGTGGCGCTGCTCAGAATCCCGATTACAATTCGCTTTAGAGATCGCTATCGGCTCGCTGCTGAGCCCGCAGCCGGGCAGCACCGCTGGGGAAAGGCAGAGGCACAGCCGGGATGGGATGGGGGACAGCAGGACACTGAGCACATCCTAAACCCACCCTGCATGGCACACCTGGGGTGGGCTGGGCTGGAGACCCCCGGGACACTGAGCACATCCTGAACCTGCCCTGTGCCCACCCTGA